>JABLTG010000200.1:0-32216 GCA_016618085.1 Neovahlkampfia damariscottae | reverse complement strand
AACTTGGAAAAAAAGATTATTTCAATTGTAAATATTGTAATTTTTCTCTTCCAAGAGATTATAATGGAGCAAGAAATATATTTCTGATGAATATACAAAATTTTATTGGAAATCCAAAAACTGCCAGTACTGCTGGCGACGGTCCTATCCCGAAAGAAACCTTGATTTTAATGTCTGGTCTGATTAATCAGAATGAACGGAAAAGTCAGTTTTAAGATAGCGGTAGAAACAGTTATGCCAAAAAATACCCCATCCCATACATTATGCCAAAAATATGCCTGCATCGAAAATTCTATCAGAAGACATCAAATTCCGAAAAAAAATATATTGATATAAATTGAACCTTTTAATTTACTTTGCCATTTTACAATTTGAACCTTCAAGTTTGCATTCTCTCTCGGACGTGCGTTTGTTCAACTGCACATACCAAGTTGCAACCCTTCAATGCCATTAAAAAACTAAAATATGTGAAACAAAAAGATTGGAATATAGCAAAAGAAATACTAAAAGACAATAAAAATCCATCATAGTATATATTTGGAAACAATGAAATAAACCAATCAAAATTCAATGGAACAATAAATGATGAAAATATCAAATCAAGAAAAGAATACCTTGAAATATATTCAGATGGATCAGCAGTAGTCCAGGAAAAAATAAAAAAGCAGGATATGGAGTATATATTCCAGAAATAGAATTCGAAGAAAAAGCGAGAATAAATGGATCACAAAATAATGATAGAGCAGAAATGATAGCAATTCTAAGAGCAATACAAATACCAAAAATTGAACAAAAAATAAAAATTCATTCTGATTCTTTGGGAACCATAAATTTTATTGAAAAAAATATTTTCAAAAAAAACGTCAAAAATTTAGACAGACATCAAATCACCTGTAGTGATGTAGCACAACAAATAAATTCAGTAGTACAAAAAAAAGGAACAGAAAAAATTGAATTAATTTGGGTAAAAGCACATATAGGAATAGAAGGAAATGAAAAAGCAGATAAACTTGCAAAAGAAAGCACAGAGTTGGACAAAAACAACTATCCAATCATAAACAATAAAAGTGAATTACACAAACTCAATCACGAAGGAATAGATATTGAAAATAATATAAATGAACTTGTTAGAAGCATAATAGATACAAAATTATAGAAAAATGGAAATACAGACCAGCAAAAATAGATAGTGCATACAATAATATTGCGAAAACACTATCAAGAGCACAACAACGATTTATGTTTAAACTCAGAACATGCACACTACCAACAGGAGCATTATTAAGCATTTACATGAAAGATGAAGAAATGGAACAATGCTTGGATTGCAGAGTAGTAGGAAGGGAAGAAATAGACGAAGGGAACATTACATGAAAAAACATGAAACGATGACAATATACAAAGAAATAGAAGAATATGCAAAGGGATTCCAAATGAGGAACTAAATGGAAATTGACCAATGGGAGCTCACAAATAATTGGTAGCTTCAAAAGCGTATTTGAGATACATTCCAAAATCAGTTGAAGAATATTTCAAATTATCAATTTATAATAAAATGGAAACACGACAAAGAAAGGACAGAATGAGAGAAGAAAGAGTAAAAAAACTAAAGAAACAAATAGAAGAACAAAATGAAAAATCACCAACAACTCGGGATAAATAAAGTATCTTTATGTGCACCAATCAAATGTCAAGATGAAACAATACAATTTAACCAAAGTATAATGCACGGCTCTGTTCAAAAGCAAACCAAACTGAGAAAATCAATGAAAAGAGATATTGAAATTGATGGAAAGAAAGTATTGGTCACCATTTGGAATCCAAAGAGACTCTCAAAGACAAAAAAACATGAAATTCTTGAAAAATATTCAACAAAGTTTCTTCATCAATACTGTTTATACAAAGGATATAAAAGAACTGGAAATAAACAACAATTGATTAAAACAATTTTAAGCTGGAAGAAAAGAAGTAGTGACATTTTTAGTTCATCAAAAAAAGAACTTCTATATATGATGTGGATCCTGAAAGTAGTGAATCTGATGATGATAACTTTGAATTTAATAAAACCTTATTTTTTAATTTTGGAACTACTTATAATCTTTTTTAAAGACACTAAAACTAAACCTTTCCCAAAAACATCTTAAAATTAATTAAACATTCTGAAAATATCTTTTTAGAAAGAAACACTTCATACCAGGTGACATTCCATCTGGGTTTGTTAACAATTTTTTTTTTTTTTTTCCTAACAGTAGTGAAAACAATGAATCATTCTCAACCGTTAAAGTAGAAAAGAAAATTCAGCATCACAAATTGACATCATCGCCACCAACTCCAATTTCTGAAGAATCAATTTGATTGGTCTGTCAAACAAGAAGAAATTGATGAGGACGAAAAAGTAAATCTTTTTTGATGAATATCTTTGGATTGGCTGAATCACACAAAAAAGTAAAAGCTTCAAACAACCTTATTTGACTGTCAAAAAAGTACCCCGTCTAAAAATGCTTCTTTTGGTCACTTTTATGTTGCTAAAATTTTTTTTGCGGAAGAAAAAGTTGCTGTAGGCTGAGAAAGGACTTATCCCGAGTTGTTAGTTGAAAAGATGTGTTTGACCAATTTCGCTCTCAATTCATAATTAACGAATACAATTTGTTTTTCGGCATATTTTTTGGCATAGCAGTTTGTACTAAAAGTTTCTTTCTGCTAAGTTTGACAAGTCAAGAATTTGTTTTTTGTCTTGATCAGACGACATGTTTGATTGGAAATTAGGTTTGATTTTTGGTTTTTGTTCTTATTGGACAAATTCTGCAATAAAAATGGATCTGGTGAAAAACTCTCAAATTCACTGTTTTGATGTTATTGGAAAGTTTTATGATTGTCTACAAGAGAAACTTGATATAAATGATTGTAAAAATGAATTACATAAACAGTCCTATTGTATAGCAGATTTTATGACATCAGAAGTTTTGGATCCTCAACTTCGTTTACAAATTCATCACTCAATTGTCAAGTCAACAGAACAAGTTAATTTTCAATATAAAATTGAAGAAAAAAACAAAAAATTAATTTCAAATTGCGGAAAAGTTTGAAAAAAAAAATTTTTTAACAAATAGTTTTCACTTCGTTATCGTCAATGTGATAATTTTCTTTTGTTTTCAAATGAAAAAGTAGGTCAAAAATGTCGTGAAAATTTAAAAGAATACCTAACTTGTTGTGGAAAAATTTTTGAAAAAGAAAAATCAAAAGTTGATTCTTTTCAACTATGCTGGAAAAATAATTTAGAAAATTTTGAACCAAAATCTGAAGAAGAATTTTGGAATCAATATGAAAAATGTTCAGACCTTGGAAAGGAATTAACTAAAAATTGAAAAAACATTTATTGTTTAAGGGTTTCTGTAATTTTATTTCTCAAAGCTTCACATGATGTTTTTGCATCTCCCAATAACATTGAACAATTTTCTTTAAAAAATACTGGATTATCAACATTTGCATAACCAGTACCCATTGTTCTTTTCATTACAATACATTGTTTTGCTTCCCAAACTTCTAATACAGGCATTCCTGCAATCACTGAATTTGGATCTTCAATAGCTGCTGAGTTGACTGTGTCATTAGCTCCAATAACAAGAACTAAATCTGTTTTTTCGAAATCTTCATTAATTTCATCCATTTCAAATACAATATCATAAGGAATTCCAGCCTCAGCTAATAATACATTTAATTGACCAGGCATTCTTCCGGCAACTGGATGAATGGCAAATTTAACATCAATTCCGCTGGCAATAAGTTGCTTTGTCATTTCAGCAATAGCATATTGAGCTTTAGCAACCGCTAATCCATATCCTGGGACAATGATAATACTTTTTGATTTTACAATTGCATCAACAGATTGATCAACATTCCATTCTGTATGTGTTCCTGTAATTTTCATTTTTTCTCCAGTTCCTGTGGCTGAAGTTCCATAACCACCAAAAATAACATTTGGTAATGATCTATTCATTGCTTTGCACATGATATAAGATAAAATAGCCCCTGAAGAACCAACTAAAGCACCTACAATTGTCAAGAGATTATTATTTAACATGAATCCTTCAAAGCAAAGTGCCCATCCAGAATAACTATTTAGAACAGTAATTACAACAGGCATATCTGCACCACCAATTGATGCTGTCATATGAGCGCCAAGTCCAAATGAAAGACCAGTTGTGGTAGTTAAACATAATAAACCTAAACCAAAGCTTGGATTTGAAACAAATAAAGCCATTGAACCTAATGACCCAAGACCCATAAGAATATTGTACATATTTTTTTGTGGTAAATTCATTGGATCTGATGATAATGTTCCTTGAAGTTTTCCAAAAGCAACTAGTGAACCAGTGAATGTAACACCTCCAATAAATGCTCCAAGAGAAATTGATGATAATGGAACACCAGCTGAGGTGAGTGAATGAAGATGATCAAATTCTGAAAAATATGAAGCAAATGATGATAAACAAGCAGCGAGACCAACAAAACTATGAAATGCAGCAACAAGTTGAGGAAGTTCTGTTATAGCAACTCTTGATGAAATAACAGCTCCAATTGAACCTCCAGCTCCCATTGCTGTTAGCATTTGCATCAATAATGAATAATTTGGATTGATATGACCTAATGTTGCAACGATACCAGTTCCAACTCCAATCATTCCAAAAACATTTCCAAGTCTAGCTGTTCCTTGCGTAGAAAGTCCACTTAAAGATAAAATACAACTAATTGATGAAATTAAATACATCATTTGAGTAATATGTTCAATATCTGCACCTGATCGAAGTGCTGCGAGATAAATTGCAGAAATAGCACCTGCTGGTACAAGATACATTGTATTATATTCAACTGGATCAGTTGGTCTTTTAAACATATCAAGCATTCTTTTGGTGATTAAAAATCCACCAGAAATATTGATAGAAGAAATAAAAACAGCTAAAGTTCCCAAAAATTGAGAAAAATTACCAGGAAAAGCCCCTCCTCCCATTAAAAGTAAACCACCAGCTACAATAATTCCAGAAATAGCATTTGTAACAGCCATTAAAGGTGAATGTAAAGAAGGTGTTACACCCCAAACAACTTGGTATCCAATAATACCCGATAAACCAAATGTGGTAACCATTTGAGCAAATGCAGGATCTGGTGAAACATAACCAAGTCCATATAAAGCAGAAAAACCAGCACCTTTTGAAAAATATTAAAAAATAAAAACAAACCTGTGAGAATGGCATTTGACATTGCTGCTTTGAATCTTGAATCAGGAGCTTCTTCAACTTCTTTTTTTTTATGTTTTTCAGCTTTTGGTAGAGTAGCAGCTGCTGTAGCAACAATATGTGGTGGTAATATTTCACCATCATGTACAATAAGTGAACCTCTGACCACATCGTCTTTTAAGTCAACGTTGTAATATCCTTTTTCACCAATTGTCAATAAAAATTTAGAAACATTATTTGCGTATAAATAACTTGATTGAGTTGGTAACCTACTTGGTAAATCTGTGTATCCAATAATCTTCACTTCTTTATGAATATGAAGTCCATTTGGTTTTGTCAATTCACAATTACCTCCTGCTTCAGAAGCCAAATCAACAATAACTGAACCAGCTTTCATTGATTCAACCATATCTTTTGTTATTAATTTAGGTGCTGGTAATCCAGGAATTAAAGCAGTTGTGATCACTAAAAGTTAATTTTTTTGAATTTTACCAATGTCAACTTCTTTACACTGATCCGCAAAAAGTTTCATTTCTGCTTCAATAAATTCTTTTGACATTTCTTTTGCATAACCTCCTGTACCTTCTTCAAGTTCAACACCTTTTACTTCCAAGAATTCAGCTCCAAAACTTTGTACTTGTTCTCTGACAGATGGTCTTGTATCAAAACCACGAACAATAGCTCCGAGACTTTTAGCTGTTGCAATAGCTGATAAACCAGCAACACCCCCTCCAATTACAAGAACTTTTGCTGGATTTACTCTTCCTGCAGCTGTTATTTGTCCAGCAAAAAATCGTCCAAATTGATTGGCTGCTTCAACTACCGCTTTATAACCAGCAATATTTGCCATTGAACTTAAAGCATCAAAAACTTGAGCTCTACTAATACGTGGAATTTTATCCATCGCAAAAACTGAAAGATTCTTTTTTGAAAGTGATTCAACCAATGATTCATTTTGTGCTGGAAAAAGAAAACTGATGAGTGTTGAACCTTCTTTGAATAGATCAATTTCACCTTTTTCTGGAATAGGTGGTCTGACTTTGAGCACTAAATCAGCTTGAAAAGCTTGTTTTTTATCAACTATTTTTGCTCCAACTCTTTTGTAGTCTTCATCTGAAAATTTAGCTTCAGATCCGGCACCAGATTCAACTAAAACACTGAATCCTGATTTTACCAATTTTTCAACGGATTCTGGAGTTTGTGAGACTCTTCTTTCGTTTTCAAAAGTTTCTTTTGGAATTCCAACTGTGAGTTCGCTGTGTGGGATTCCTTCAGGTATTTTCACTTCTTCTTTTTTTTCTACTTTAACTTCTTCAACTTTTTTTTCAATTGACTGAGCTTCAGAAAAGAGTTTGAAAGTGTTATAAAAATTTCTTCTTTGTGTGGAATGTAAAGAAAATGGTTTTGAATCAACAGTGGTATCTTTTACATAAGAAAAGTTCTTTGAACCTAACTTTGGTGAGTACTTCAAAGAATTGATCTTGTTTGTGATTCTCAACGAATTTTTCATCCCGATCAGTTTTGATTGGACTGTCGGAACCAATCATTTTTATTTTTGATGATTGACTCAAATTCTCCGAGTATCAAATTTCTATTCATTTCTCATGGGAAATGTTAATTTTCAAATAGAAACTTAATTTTCCGAAAAAAATTTATTCTTTTTTTTTTGGATGAATCATATCTTCAGGTTTAACATATTTTTCGAATTCTTCATTTGTAAGAAATCCCAGTTCAACACATGCTTCTTTTAATGTAGTATTTTTTTCATATGCAAGTTTTGCTGTTTTTGCAGCTTTGTCATAACCAATATAAGGATTCAAAGCGGTGACTAACATTAAAGATGATTGAAGATATTCTTCAATTTTTTCAAGATTTGGTTTGATTCCTACAATACAGTGCTCTGTGAATGAGTGCATTGAATCTGATAGTAATTTTGCTGATTGTAATAGATTTGAAATAATCAAAGGTTTAAAGACATTCAATTGAAAATGACCATTACTACCTCCAACTGAAATTGCGACATGATTTCCCATCACTTGAGCACAAACCATTGTAGCCGCTTCACATTGAGTTGGATTAACTTTTCCAGGCATAATTGAAGAACCAGGTTCATTTTGAGGTAATTCTAATTCAAATAATCCACATCTAGGTCCTGAACCTAAAAATCTAATGTCATTAGCAATTTTCATAAATGAACAAGCAATAGTGTTCAAAGCTCCAGACATGTGGACCTTTTTTTTGAGAGAGAATTAAAAATATAAATCTTACACATGCATCTTGTGAAGCTAAAGCTTCAAATTTATTTGGAGCAGTTGAAAATGGTAAACCTGTTTCTTTGGCAATCACAGCAGCAACGTCTTCAGCAAAACCTTCAATTGTGTTCAATCCAGTTCCAACAGCTGTACCTCCAATAGCCAAGAGATATAAATCTACAAGAAAATGTTAAATACGTTTTGAAAACTGCTTACCTGGCAAAGCATCTTCAACTCTTTTGATACCATATTCAATTTGAGCAACATAAGCACTAAATTCTTGACCTAATGTCAAAGGAACTGCGTCTTGTGTATGAGTACGTCCAATTTTAATTATTTTCTCCCATTCATCTTGTTTCTTTTTTAAAGCATCACGTAATTTAAACATGGAAGGTAATAATTCTGAATTGATAAAAGTAGCAGCAGCAATATGCATAGCAGTAGGAAATGTATCATTTGAAGATTGTCCTTTATTAACATCATCATTTGGATGAACTAATTTTTTTCCTAATTCACCTCCAAGTATTTCAGATGCTCGATTTGAAATAACTTCATTACAGTTCATGTTACTTTGAGTTCCTTTTTGCAAAAACTTTAAAAGTAAAAAAAAAAATTACCTGATCCTGTTTGCCTTCAACAAAAAAAAAGCTTGTTAAAAAAAAAAAAAAATACCAAACAACAAGTGGAAAATGATCATCTAATTTACCATCAATAACTTCTTGTGATGCAACTACAATAGCTTCTGCTTTTTCTTTTTTCAATCCGCTCTCAATATTGACCTGAAAATACAGTTTTTAATTTTTTTTTTTCAAACCAACGCACAGCATTTTTTTAAAATTCCAAAACAGTGAATTAAATGCAAAGGCATTCTTTCTGATGTTCCTCCAATTTTGAAATTTTCAAATGATCTTTGTGTTTGAGCACCCTTTCAAAAAAGTTAGTTTTTTTTCTCCGAACCCAATATTTGTCAGAAGGAACTTTTATTTCTCCCATAGAATCTATTTCTGTTCTAAATTTTTCTGACTAAATTTTTTAAAAAAAGATGTTGCATCTTACACTCATTTCAATGGATGTGTTGGTTTTGATTGAATGATATTATTGGTCAACACAAAACACCAAATTTAACGAATTTTCCTTTGATCATTCTTGTATTTCATTTGAAATGTAGAGTTCAATTTCTTGGGAATATAACAAGAAATGGAGTTATTGGTTCAATTTTCCACCAATCATACTGTTTCATCTTTTCTTGTACCATGGCTTCATGGCAATTTATGAAAAATCAACACAAAAATTTAATAGACATGAACAATAAAGAAGAGTTGATATTACAACTCTCAAAAGTTGATTTGTCTTCATATAATTTAAAAGAACTTGAAACGTCGGAATTGGAACAAATTTTACAAGACAAAGGAAAAATTTTTGAAAATAAATTAAAATCAACCATAGAAGATTCTGAGATGCGAGCAAAATGTAGGTTGTTATTTTATTCAAGATGCAGAGAATATCTTGATGACTCAAAAGAAGAAGTTTTAGACTATGACTTGGGATATAAAAACAGAAAATTTATAGCTTTTGGAAATCAACAGTATTCAGGTACTATAATACCAAATTACTTGGAAGAGTTGGATGAAGTTTCAAAAAAAAAAGAAATTGAATTTGATTCTTTTGTTGGACGTCATCCTGTTTTTTCAGATCCAGCAGGACGTTTATATGACATAAATTATATCCCAATATCTTTGGATGAAAACCTTTTAAACCTTCAAAGAGGTAAAATAACCACCATGGTTGGAGAAAAAGTTAAAAATGAAGAATCAATAGAATTTAAAAAAGAATTCACTCATTTTCCAGAATTATATCAAAATCCACCAGAAGCTATTAATTTTACATCTTATGAACAATTTGAAAAAGCTCTTTTGTTATGGTCTGAAAAAGTAGAAGAACAATTAGGTTATATCCAATTACCAAAAATTATGGGAAGGAAATATTATCGACCTCAAGTACAAACAAAAGAAAATGATGAAAAAGAAGAAGAGTAAAAAAAAAAAACCTTTTTATTGACTAATTTTAGATTTATTTTAACTCGAAAAAATTATGTTGAAACATGGGATTCACAGTTGATACCTATTGAACCAAAACCAGAATTTTATTTAACTTTTGAGGAATATGAAGAAGCTATGTTACGATGGTCTTTAGTCTGTTTCAGTTTACCAACAGTTCCTCCACACGCTGCACAATTTCAAAATTTGTTAGGTGTTTCAATCTCTAAAGTAACTTTCATTTTTTTTTTAAATATTTTTGAAAGCCACCTAATTATCCCATGGAAGGAATTGAAAAAATTATCAGAAAAAAACAAAAAAAAAAAACAGTTGATGAACCAACTGATAATGTAATTTATCCAACAGCAGAAGACCTCTGGAATGATTTAAATGAAGAAACAAAAACAGAATTAAGAAAAACATTTTCAGGTCTGTTAAACATCAGAGAAACATATTTTGCAAAACATGGAAAATACCATCGTGTATTAAGACCAACGTAAAAAAAAAATAAAAAAATAATTTAACACAAATACTTTTTAGGATACATGGAAAGTTACCAGAAGATAAAAAAATCTTAGGAAATTCAGAACCTAAACTTGCTAAACCTGATTTAGATCCTGAAGATATGAAAGACTGGATTACTATTCAAAGATCTGAACGTTCTTTAAAATCAGTTCGTGATAACTCTGTTCATATTCATTATGCTCTTGCTGAAGATTTACATCATCAAAAAGCTTTAAGAAAGTATTATGTACCTCATGACATGTCAAAATACATACCTTCTGAACAAGACCAAAAACTGATAGATGAATTTGTAAAAGAAGAATTACCACTTTCATATGATTGTAAACCAAATATAAAAAATGTCACCTTTAACATACCTTCTTTTGAAATTGGAAAATTACATTTTTTATCACTTGAAAAAGATGGAGTAAGTTTGTTGGTTTCAATAACCTATTTTTTTTAGTATGTAAATTTTATTCAAATTTTGTTGGTTAAAATAAACACACAAGATCGTAATTCACCTTTATTGAGTACATATTTTCCTGCTATACCAAAAGAAGAGAATAAATCAAAATTAGAGACTCTAAGAGCTTTACTTTTTTCAATTCAACATCCTTCACAAATTCATCAAAAACTTTTTTTAAAACCTTTTTTGACAAATGCTTATATTGATACTTTTTCACAATGGTTAAATTTAAAACTTAAAGAACCAATTTTATATGAATTTAATGGTAAAAAGAGTTTAAAGACTTATGTTGATTTAATGAATGCAACTTGTTCTCTTGAATATTTTCAAACTTTATTATTCTTTTTTGATAATTCAGCTGATCAATTAATTCATGGAAAAGTTTCTTTATATGTTAGAAATTTTCTAAAGATTAAACCAGCTGCAAATGTATTACAAACAATAATTAAAGATAAAAGTAAAAAAAAAAAAATACCACTAAACATTGTTTTTCAATAGATCTTGATGTTTTAAGAAGAATTGGTTTGGCTGTTAGATTTTATGGTGAAGTACCAAGTGCATTATATCGATATGATCAAGAAATGAGTTCATTACTTGATTCAATGATGTCAAAAGAAGAACTCAACTTTTTTGATTGTTTATTCACTTTTTATTATTTAGATGTGATTTGTGTATCATTACATGAAGAAGATGATGCAAGAGAAGGATTTAAATTTGTTTATCCATTACTTTTAGATCAAATTGCAACTCTAATTCAAAATATTCATGACTTTTTAGATAAGAATCCTGCTTTATTACAAGAGACTCTTTGGAAAATAGCAGGTCATAAATTATCAAAAATATCAGAAATTGGAATGTTCACTCTCAATTTTTTAATGTTCCTTTCAACAAATCCAATGATTGGAGTTTGTCAATTTTTTTTTTTAACATTTTTTTTAATGTAGCAATTTTTAACCAACGAAAAAATCGGATTAGTTACAAATTTAAGAACATTGGCAAGATCAAAATATAGTCATGTTCAAAAAGCAGTTCTTAGAATATTTCCACAACTTCGAACTAAATTATGGATTCGTTTATTAACTTTAACTTATAAAAATGGTCAAAATGTTTATGATGATATTGTCATTTCTGCAGCTAGATCTTCATTAGATTCACATCCAGCACTCATTTCAGTTTTAGCTCTTGATTTCTTAAGTTCAGAAGATATGCTTAAAGTAACAGGAGAATTAGATGATGCAACTCGTGTTGTCATTGATGGTTTATTAGAATCTGATGCATTTAAAAAAATATTGAATGAAGTTATTCAAACAAGATTTCAAAAAAGAATGCATCAAGGAACAACTCAAGGATGTATTTTTTTAGCTACTTTTCTTAAATGTTTACTTTGTTTTAATATGATTAATGAAAAAGTTGAAAGAAAAAATTTATCACAAAATTCAAGTTCACCAACATCAAAAATATTAGGAAAAATATCAAAAGGATTTTTAGGTGTTGCAAAATCATCCAATGATAAAAAGAATAAAAGAAAATCAATGGATATGGAATACACACAAAATTTTGTTAAATCATTGACTATTTGTGATACAGATTTACAATTAATACTTGATTTTATTTATGAAGATGTTAATGCTTCAGCAAAAGTTTATAAATCAAAAGTTGCAATGTTAAAATGTTTAATTCATATTATGAAAATACCAAATTTTGCGAATTGTGTTTGGGAGACTTATCCAAATTTTTATGAAAAATTAATGAAATATTGTATTAGTGCAGAAGATGTTGAATTCAATAGAGTATCTTGGAAATTATTTTACAAACTTTTTAAATTCTATGGACAAAAAGTATTAGATGCTTTAATCAAAAAAGATTTATTGACAACTTTTGTTAAACAAATTGGAGAATCACATGATCCAACTGTTACTAAAAATAGTATTCATTATTTTAGTAAAATCTTTAATCTTCCAATAAACAAAAATGAAGTATTATTACAAAAAGATGAAAGTGATGATGAAAATGAAGAGAATAATCAAGGTGATGATGAAAATAAAAAAAAGACTTCAAAAATTGGTGGAAATGTTCCTTCAGATGATGTTGTAAAATCTCATGATAAATGTGTTCAAAATTTGATTACTTTTATTGTGAATAATAAACTATTGGATAGTTTTCAACTTGCTTATGAAAATTTATCAAAATCATGTGCAGGGATTTCATTTCAGGCTTTGGTTGGTCTTTATGATACAATTGCAAATCATTCAAGTCTTGTGAAACTCGATACTCAATTTAAAAAAGAAAAAAAATTAAAAGAAGGTCTTGAAAAGATTTCTGATATGGTTAAAGGAAAAGATGATGAAGATATTAACCAATTTAAAATTTATTTAAATTAAAATTTTATCTAAGAATTCTCAATTTGTTTACACAAAAATTCAAGAATTCAACTTATTTAAAATGAATTGTTTTTTTCAAATAACTCTTTCCCAATTGCTGATTTTTCAAATCTCGGAAGTGAATCAACCATGATTGTGTCAATAACATGTTCTTCCATATCGTCAAATAAGAAACTATTGATCATACCAGTATGTTTTGCATCTTCAAAATCATTAAAAAAACATAATTTTGTGCCAGCTGATAAATTAATTTCCAAAGGTGAATTATCATGAATATAAGATTGACACATTTCTTCTGCTTTATCAAATCTTTCTTGATCTGTATGAACTTGTCTGAATCGTTTACAATCTTCCAAAAATAAAATAGTTTCCACAGCAAATTCTGTCCTCAAAAACTCTTTCAAATAAGGTCTTTGATTATCATTTTTAATTAAATTTTTCAATTGATCATCCAATCCTTCAAATTTTGAACTTTTCTTTTTTGAAATGGTTCGAAGTAAAATTTTAATGGTTGATAATTTTTCCAATAATTCATCAACATCAGGACGAGAGTCTGGATTTGAATCAATCATTTGCAAAACGATTTGAAGTAATTTTTCATCATACATTGATTCATCTTGATATTCTGAGAATAAATTTTTGATATTCTCATAGTAATCATAAATTTTTGGTTTTTTCAAAGCATTACTAAAAAAACTTGAAATTCTTTTAGATGAAATTGTTCTAGGTGATTGTAATACTGAATTACTTCTAGGAGATGCTAATATACTTCCATTTTTTGATAATGATGAAGTTTGAATTGAAAAACTACTTAGAGAGTTTCTTGTTGAAAAAATTGGTGATTTAGATTGTGGTGATTCTTTTGGTGACTTTAAAATTTTAGGTGATGATTCAGATTTTGGGGAAGATATCAACTTTGAAACGAAATGAATTTTTTGCATTTCTTCACTTGAATATATTGTCATTAATCTAAAAATGATCATTCCAATGGTGAATATATCACTTTTTGATGAAATCTTTTTTTCTGGTGGTACAAGATAAGGAGGACAATTTTCTAAATTTTCTTCTTCTGAAATATTTGGAGTATAGATTCCAGGATCGATTTGAATTGAATTATAAATAGATAAATAAATAGATTCTTCTGTCAATTCACCAAATTTGAAATGAATTGATTTCTTGTGGAATTCTCGTATTGCCAAAAGCATTTGTTTCAAATATTCAACAATATCCTCAATTTGATGTTAGTATAATTAAATCTTACTTTGTTTGTGAATTTTTCATTTTGTTTCTCAAGTAGAATCTTCAAACTTTTGTCAATCTTTGTTGTAATAATTGTTGTTGATTTCTTATTGAATTGATTGGTTGAATCATTTGTAAAGTATTCAATAAAACTCAATATATTTTTATGTTCAACAAAATCTAGAAATTTCTTTTCATTTGAGTTTTTTGTAGCTGCAAAAAATACTCTTTTTCCAGTGAATGTTTCATTGGTTAATTTATTTTGAACTGTTAATATTTGTGTGGTTTCAAAGAATGATTCGGTTTCTTTGACAATTTTTTTAATGATATAAACATCTTCAAATAATTTTTTATCTTTTGAATAATTCAAATTTAAATAATTCTTCCATGATTTGGAATTAATAAATCTTGGATAATATTCATTGGATAAAATATCAAACACAAATTTAAAAAGTAAATCATACCAATTATCACGAAATTTTTGATTTATATCTACAATTTTTGATCTAAATTTCGCATTTAGTATGATATTCTCGTCAGATGTAATCAAACAATAATTTTGAATTTTCTTCAACAATTCAAGAGATTTCTTATCATTATATTCAATCAAATCATCAAAACATTCAATATAATACTTACCAAAATGATGAATTACAAAACTAGAGAATAATTTCTTTGTCTCATTTCTATTGATTAAATCTTCAAATGTTTTTGGTGGTGACTCATCTTCCACAATTGGACCTTCTTTTAAACCCCAAAATTGTTTAAATAAATAGTTCATATTATCAAATATATCTTTGTAAATTAATTTTAAACCGATTGAAGGTGAATCAATTTGATAGGACATTTCAACTTTTTTTAACAAATCATTTTGAAGATCATTTAAATGATAGATACCATTCCCAGATAAAAAATCTTCGTATAATTTTGATTCAAATAATTTTCTTTCTTCCATATTCATGATTTTTTTATACTCAACGTACCTCTCCAAAAAGAAAAATCTATTCAAATTGTCTTGAGAAATTTCAACCAAATAATTTTTAAATTCTGTTTTTTTATCATCATTTTTAAGAATAGATTTGAAATCTAATGATTTTCTTTCAGTTTGTCTTTTTTTTAGTTTAAAAGGATTCAACATTGTTGAATTGATTCTATCACGTGTTGTGGAACTAGAAGTGGATGTTGAGGTACTTGTAGATGTTCCTGTTGAATTATTTGTTGATCCTGTATCATTTGAAGATGATCCATTTGATACAAAATAATCAGAATTCATAATTAAATTTAACTCCATTTCATCTTCAAATTTAATCAAAGTTGGAAATAACTGTAAACTTTAACAAAAAAATTAAAAAATAAAACATGGATAAAATACTCTATTTTTAATGGGTATAACTTAAAATTCTGAATTTGATTCGAAATAATTATAAAAATACCACTTTTTCTGTACATTTCAAAATTGTCTTTGTAAAATATTAAAAAAAGATATTGGTTACTTGTAAACCTGTGCATTTTTTGATAATTATAACCAACGTTGTATTTATCAAATATTTCACCGGTTCTGTCATGAATTGTTGTCGTTATAAAATGTTGTTCGCTTAAATTATCTTCTTCAAGATGTATCAGTACTAATTCGTAATGTAAACGGTAAGAAAGTTGTCTTAGATGTCGAAGTGTTGGTAAATTTAATTTTATGTTGTTAATGAAACATAAAATGATTTTTTTGTTTGCAGTCGTTATTTTCTTCAGTTTTGGATGTGTCAAGTTTATTAATTTCAAACTTGTTATCGTTTTATGGCTTTCTTTGAGATACAAGAGTTCCTCCATTCCGGTTTCAACTGCGGAGTTTTGAAGAATGTTGTGATTGGTTTGGAAAAAAAATGACAGGAAATTTCCTTTTTTGATTGCTTTCGCGGAAAATTTTGAAGATGAATATTCAACTTCAAATATGCTGAAAAACTACAAAAATTGACAACCAATCATTCTTCAACATGAAGAAAACGACAAAATTGCTCTCCCGTACCTACAAGAACTTATCTGAACTCTCAGAAACAAGATGTGTACCAAAACGTCCAGAATTCAAAAATGGATCATTCTGTCACATTGATTTCATCTACCAAAACAAAGACAGACTTCAAAATTTTTATCATGATGTTTTCAACTGGAAATTCTTTGAATATCCAAATGTACCTGGGTATTTTCTATTTCAAAGCCCTTGTGGAACTCAAGGAGGTTTTATTCAAAAAGATTCAAATTCAGAAAATTCTTCAACTGTACCCTTCTACTACACTGATGATTTGGACAAAACACATGAATTAATATTAGAACATGAAGGTAAATTCATTGTAGAAATTGCTCCTGGCATGAAAAAATATCAAGATTCGGAAGGAAATTGTTTTGGAATTTTCAAGTATGTAGAACAAAACAAAAAATAATTATTGAGAATAAAGAGTTTCCTTTGTGAAAACAAATAATTTATTAAAAGGAGAGCATCACAAAAAGACAAAATAAAAACCAGTCATTCCAGTGATAACCATGAAGATTAATAAAAATATTGTGAAAATAATGGCTAAAATTAACATAACCACAATGAAACCATAAATAGGACCTCTTTGTGGTTCTGATAATGTTAGTGTCGCTATGACATTCGTGGCATCATAGTAACCTTTGAACAAAAAAAAAATTAATTTTTTTCTTTACAATTTTGAATCTTACAAGGCAATTGATAGACTGAAGTCTTCTTCAGAAATATATTTTTTGTGATATTTCCAAGTTGTGGTGTTTTAGCTACTAATGAATAACTACATGACTCAAGAGGAGGTGGGTTAATACAATCTCTTTCATTTTCTAAATAACATTCATTGATGCCAACATATGAAAATTCTTTGTAATATGGTATCAAAAGAACAAATGAAAAAATTAAACCGAGGACAAATGTCAACATGAAAACAAGATAAAGTGCTGTTCCACTTCCTACTAATAAATACAACATTGTTGATGTAGTCCTCTTTCGCTTAGCATTTGCATCTTTTACTTTATCAAATTTTTGATCTTCCATGCTGAAGTCTCTGTTCTCCGGACAACAAAGGAGAATAAAAAAAAAGTATTTGATTGGTTGCTGAAAACAATCAAAATTCAATGATACAATATTGAATATAAAAATAATTCATTCATTTTATCCGTCCATAAAAGTAGTAGCAAGTTGGACTTTCTTTTAGTTTATTCAACATAAAAAATTTAATTCAACGTTTCCAGATGAAGAAGTGTTGGTTGATGATGATGAAGAAATTCAACAACATGAAGAAAAATAAAAGAAGAACCACAACAAGAAGAACAAGAAATTCAAGAAGAAGATGAAGAAGAAAAAAAAAAAACACTCCTCAAAAAATTTTAAATTCGGATTTTTGAAAAATGCAATACTGATGATCAAGAGATATTATCGCTCCAAATTTATGTTATTATTATTTTTACTCTAAATTCAAGGTCTTCAAATTCATAATATTTGTATTGTTTTTCCATTTCTTTTATCTCTTCCACCAATACTTCTTCTTCATCAGGATTCAAGTATCTACTATCTTTGAGAGTTCCATCTGTAAATCCATTTAAGTTTTTCGGTTAAGATTTAAAAAATTAACAATTTTTTGTTTTGAGATTTTTTCTTGTTTTGAATAGTTTAAAACTAAAATAACACCTTTCATATAATCATCCTCCTCATTTCTAACATCAACATGATTCAAGAAAAGATTATGAAGACCATTTAAATCAAATTATTGGAACATTGGAACATTAAATAACAGAAAATAATTCATTATTGTTGGAAGTAAGGTTCAGGAAAAAAACACTTTTAAAGCATGTTCTCAATGGAAAAGAAGGTGCTCCAATTTTCAAACAACTTTTTTATTGGACAACAATTTTAATTGATGCAAAAGGTATCAAGTAAAATTGATTTGTCGGATGCAACTGATGTAGAATCATCCAAAGGAACACCTGAAACTACACCAACAACAGTTACGACAGTGGATGAAACAAGTGAAAATTTGGAAACTACTACCATCACAACAAAAGACGGAAAACTTTTCATTAAGTTAGGAACATATTTTGAACCTCAAGTATTTAATGAAGTATTGGAATATATCTGCACAGAAAAAGTTTGTTGGAATCAAAACACAGATCCGTTTCATTTATTGAAAGTCAAAGAAGCAGCTGAGTATTTTAAATTAGAACGTCTTTCACAGTTATGTAGATCATATTTAAATCCACAGGAAAATATAAAAATTCCACCATCTTCATGGTTGGACAACATGAAATGGGCATTTGAAAATTTGAGACAGGGTTTTTTTTTTCCGGCAATTAATAATTTTGAATAGGTAAAAATGACATGTCAGATGTATATTTAGTATGTAGAGGAGATGGTAAAGATGTATCTATACCATGTCATTCCTTTATCCTGATGAATTCTTGTAAATATTTCAAAGATAAATGGGAAAAGGAGTTAAAAGTATTATATTTTGATGAAATTAAAGAATCTGAGTTGCTAAAAGTATTAAAATACATATATTGTCGTGAATTAGAAATAGATGCTTTAGAATTACCAGCCATTTGGTTTCTTTCAAATGAATTCCAACTTTCATCATTAAAATTAGAAATGGAAAGTATTATAAAAAGTAATCTAACAAAACAAAATGCTCCTTTTATTCAAGAAATTGCTAAAAAATTAAAAGACCAAAAAATTATAGAGTTATGTGATGTTTTATTGAAATAAAAAGTTAGTCTTTATGATTTACAATTACATTGGAGTATTTTGGATTCGTTAATTGTTTTTCTAAATTTTTTTTAAATTCTTCTGAATTGTCTGAAAAAATAAAAATACAATCTGTTTCGGAAAAAATTTGGTTTGATGAGCTTTGGTTTTTTTTTATCATATTTGAATATATTATTGAACCAAACGTCAGTATTTTATTGTTGGTATCCATTGGAAAAATTATGTTTGAATTTTTGTGTTTATACCGAAAAATTGTTCTGTAGAGTTTATTGGTTGGAAGAAATTTTTTGTGGAAGTGAAGTAAAAATTTGTTCAAAAATTTATCAAATTTGAACCTTATAGTTTTTTGTGTGAAATTTATTTTGTTGTTTAAATTTAAAAAAATATGAACTGAAAAATAATTCTTTCTGAGGTTTAGACTTGAATTTACGTTTTCTATTTTTGATAGTTTTGTTTGATTTCAAGATTTTAACTTGTTTTGATGAGAAAATTATTTTTGAATGTTAATTTTTTGTCTTGATTTTTCATCTTTAAATGTTTCAATTGAACCCTTAGTTTAAAAATAAATTGGAACTATTGTTGGAAACATCATTGTGTTGTGGTAAATTGGTAAACAGTTGTTCTATGGTGATTGGTGTAGAATTAAATTACCAATCATAAGTAAACACGTTTTGTATGCACAATTCAACCGTTACAATTGAGATAAACGACACACAGATGGAAGAAGCACAATTATCCTTGTTGTCAAAACAAGCTTCTGAAATGACCTACGAACAAGTAGAAAAAATACTTGATACATCAACACAAAACGGACTCACAATGAAAGAAGTAAATCGTAGAAGAGATATTGTAGGTTTAAATGAACTTGAAGAAGAAGAAGAAGAAAGTTTAGTCATGAAATATCTTGGTCAATTTCAAGAACCTTTAGTTTTATTATTATTAGCGAGCGCATTCATCAGTATACTTATCAAACAATATGATGATGCAATTAGTATCACTTTAGCTATAGTTATCGTTTGTACTGTGGCTTTTGTACAAGAATATAGATCAGAACAAACTCTTGATGCATTAAAAAAAATAGTTACTCATAAATGCCACGTAGTTAGAGAAGGAATTGTTGAAGTTATTCACGCTTCTGAATTAGTTCCAGGTATAAGATATGATATTTTCTAAATAGTATGAATAGGTGATGTTGTTGTTTTTAGTGTTGGTGATAGAATTCCAGCAGATATAAGATTAACAAAAGCAGTTGAGTTAACAATTGCAGAAGCTGAATTAACAGGTGAATCTTCACCAGTTCAAAAACAGATTGAACCTATAGATTTTATACCAAACCAAGAAGAGGATGATATTAAAGGAAGAATATCTGTTGCTTATATGGCTTCACTTGTTACAGCAGGAAATGGAAGAGGAATAGTTTTTGCGACTGGAGTAAAAACACAAATTGGAACAGTATCAAAATTATTAGGAGAAACTGAAGATAAAAAAACTCCGCTTCAAAAATCAATGGATGATTTAGGAAAACAATTATCAATTTTTTCAATTGCTGTTATTGCTGTTATTTTTGTTATTGGAGTATTCAATGGTAGATCATGGTTTGAAATGTTTGTTATTGGTGTTGCTATGGCTGTAGCTGCTATTCCAGAAGGACTTCCAATCGTTACAACTGTTACTTTAGCAATGGGTGTTATGAGAATGGCTTCTAGAAAAGCAATTGTTAAAAAATTACCTTCTGTTGAAACACTTGGTTGTACAACTATTATATGTTGTGATAAAACAGGAACATTAACACAAAATCAAATGACAGTAAAAAAGATATTTACACTTCATGATGAAAATGTTATTAATGTTGAAGGATCATCAGATTTTCAGGGTACCTTTGAAAGAAATCAAAAAAGAATTTCAGTTAAAGATGAAAATGATGTGGTTAAACTTTTAGAAATTTCAGTTTTATGTAATAATGCTCATTTAGAAAACCATAATGTGATTGGAGAACCAACAGAAGTTGCTTTAATTCACACAAATATTAAAGCAGGATTACCTGATCATAGAAATGAATGGAAAAGAATTCATGAAATTCCTTTTAGTTCAACAACAAAATGGATGTCTGTGGAATGTCAAAATATTGAAACAAATGAAAAATACTTTTTTGTTAAAGGAGCTATTGAATCTATTTTACCAAAATGTACAACTTTTTATCATAATGATAAATTGAAAAAATTTACAAGTACAGAAGCAGATATTGTTGAAAAAGAATCAAATAAAGTTGCTAGTAAAGCAATGCGTGTTTTAGGATTTGCATATGGAAAAGAATTAGATGATTTAACATTTTGTGGATTTGTTGGAATGATTGATCCACCAAGAGCTGGTATCAAAGAAAATATCAAAACATTATCAGAATCAGGTGTTAGAACAATTATGATTACTGGAGATTCAAAATTAACAGCAATGTCAATTGCTGAAGATTTAGGAATTTTAACAAATGAATATCCAATGGCTATGTCACCAAATGAAATTCAACAAGATGGATTTTTATCAAAAATTGGACAGACTAATGTGTTTTATAGAATGTCACCAAAACATAAAATGCATATTGTTGACGCACTTCAAAAAACAGGAAATGTTGTGGCAATGACAGGTGATGGTGTTAATGATGCTGTTGCTGTAAAATTAGCGGATATTGGAATTGCAATGGGATCTGGAACAGATGTTTGTAAAGAAGCTTCAAAAATGGTTCTTTTAGATGATAACTTTTCAACAATCATGGCAGCAATTGAAGAAGGAAAAACAATTTTCAATGGAATCAAAAACTTTTTAAGATTTCAATTAAGTACTTCTATTTCAGCACTTGCATTAATTGCAATTACAAATGTACTAGGATATGCTCCTCCTTTGAATCCAATGCAAATTCTTTGGATTAATGTCATTATGGATGGTCCACCTGCTCAAACTTTGGGAGTTGAACCAGCTACTAAAGAAACAATGAATCAACCACCTAGAAATGCAAATGATTCAGTCATCACTCGAAAACTTTTGATTTCTGTTTTTTTGAATTCAATTATAATGATTAGTGGAAGTCTTTACATATTTTTAACAGAAGCAAAAGGATTTGAAATGACAACAAGAGAAACAACAATGACTTTTTGTGTCTTTGTTTTTTATCAAATGTTTAATGCATTGAATTGTCGTTCTGAAAACAAATCAATTTTTCAAATTGGATTTTTCACAAATACAGCATTTTTATTCGCAGTTGGAGGTTGTATTATAGGTCAATTATGTTTAATTTATCTTCCTTTTATGAGATATATTTTTGAAACGGAGTATTTGACTCTCTTTGATTTGTTGTTGACAATTGGAGTTGGTTCAACTGTTTTTATTTTTGAAGAAATTTTGAAATTATTAAAATCATATAAATAAACATATTTTTTTATTCAATTTCCATTTTTTCAATTTCCATTGCACCCTTCACTGTTCTTCTTTGTTTTCCATGCATCAATGAATTTCTCACATTTTCAGAAATACCATTTTTAGAAACTGGATATTGAATACCATAAAATAAAAGACTAAAGTATTATTAATACATATTAAAAATTGATTACATATTGATTACATCTTGAGGAGATTTATAAGTTGAAAAATCAGTAGTTCCATTGGAAATAATCAATGATTTAGAATTCAAAAATCTCATGTAATTTTTTAAAAGTGAACCAAATTTTTGAAATTCTGGTAGTGAATTTATAGTATTTCCATACATGATTTCAAATTGAATTCCTCTTCTTGATGCTTCTTTGATTTTATTAACTACTTGAGATAAAACGAAACCAGTTGGAATGGAGATCAAATCAATGTTCAATTTGTCAACAATAAAAAGTATATTATCAAGTTTTAATGGTTCAATTGCTAATATATCAAATTGTTGATAAAATGGACCAGTGAACAATTTAGCCTTTTTTTTTTGTGAAATTTTTTTTTTTTTACAAGAGTATCACCTTTTGACAATTTTACAGTCAATCTTTTATAAATTTTAAATTGAAAATCATCTTCAAAATCATCTTTTAATCGTAGTGGTGTTATTTTATTTCTTGTATTTTTGAAGAGATTCGAGTCAAAAGATGTTTGTTTTATTTTTTTGAAATCTTTTAATTTTTTTTCTTCAATGATATGGTTAAGTACTGCACCATCATATCCAAGTTGTTTTAAATTTACTAAGTGGTTTAAAATTTCTTCAGGTATGTCTTGAGTTAAATCACAAGGAATGTTGCATTCAATCAGCATTTTTATTGGTTGCTTTTTTTTCACCAAAAAATGGACGTGATTAAAAAATGTTCGAGTTGATAAAAATAAGTTAATAAGTGTCCACAGTCCAATGGAATTTTTTCGATAACTTCAAACATTTCAACAATTTGTTCAAAAATTGGTTGAAGAAAAAGAAATTTTTTACTATTCTTCTTTATTTGGCACGGCAAAAATTTCTGATCATCCATCAAAAACAAACAATTTATCCAAAAATGACGTTCTGGTCTACTAATTTGGGACAACAATTTTAAATTAAGAACTGGGAAATATAAATTGGGATTATTTGACTGACCAATTGAACAAGAAGATGCAAAAAACAAAAAAGAAGTCACAATTTGGTTCTTTCGCTCTTACAGGTGCAGAATGGTTCACATTTGTTTGCAATTTGTGCGGTGTTTTTATTGTAGTGGGTGTGGTCATGTCAGTGATGACTTTCTTGATTATTACAGATTATCAAGTGAAACAACAATCAAATGGAATAACTTTAACAGATTTAAAAGGAAAAATTTCATTGTATGATGAAGTTTTGACCATGAGTGGTTTGTGAAATTTTTTTTTAATTTTCCTTTTTGTACAGCTAGAATGGCTGCAGCAAAGAATGATACCTCCTTTGTAACAAGATATGAACAAAATATACCAAAATTAGAGGATGCTATCAAAAGAGCAATGGAATCATGTCCAGTATCGGTCCAGAAGACTTTTGAAAATTTGACTTTTTCTGCCAATACAGCATTGATAGCTATTGAAACACAAGCAATAAACGATGTTAAAGCTGGAAATTCAAAGAAAGCATTAGAATCACTTTTTTCAGCAGAATACGAGAATCTCAAAAAAGTCTACGAATCCGGACTTGTGGTGCTCCTTGATTACATTTTTTCTCAAGCATCAGTTAATGTACAGCTAGATACAGCTACAAATGTAATAATATTATGCGCATTGGCTTCTGTAATTCCAATCAGTATCATAATTGGTTTTGATTCAATTATTCAAAGAGTAATAACATCCAAAATTCAAGATGATCAAAAAAAAAGAGAATTGAATCATATGAATAGTTTAAACCAAAGTTTTGCGAGATTTTTGCCAAAAGAGTTCATTGATTTACTTGAAAAAGGAGATATTAGAAATGTAAAAAAAGGTGATTCATCCACCAAAGATATTTGTGTTCTGTTTTCTGATATTCGTTCATTTACAGATTTAACTGAAAAAATGAATGCAAAAGAATCATTTTCTTTTGTAAATCAAATTTTAGAATATTTGGCGCCAATTGTATCCAAACATAATGGATTTGTTGATAAATTTGTTGGAGATTGTATTATGGCATTATTTCCACATTCAATAGAGGATTCAATTGAATGTGGGTTTGAAATGTTAACAGCATTGGAAAAATATAATCAAGACGTTCGAAAAGGAGAAAAAAAAGTTGAAATTGGAATTGGAATTCATTTTGGAAATGTAATGATTGGAACAATTGGTGTTGAAAATAGAATGGACGCAACTGTAATTTCATCAACTGTTAATACTGCATCACGAGTTGAATCATTAACAGTAGTAGACGGGTTAGGCTTGTTTGCTAAGAGTAAATTTTGGAACTGGAAGACTATAAAAATTCCAATACAAGTTCAACCACCAATCGCAGCCGAACACGACAAATATTTAAAACTAACCTCTATACATCGTTCAAATAAATTGTTCAGGAACCTAACAAATAATAATAACCAGCACCTACAAAATCAAGCTTTCAAAATTTTGGAAATCAAACCTGGTTTCGGAGAATTTATATATTTTGGGTTTGTTTTAACAATTGGTTTTGAAAAATAAAAATGAAGAAGTGTAGAATAAAGTTGTTGTAAAGAGATTGAATTATTGTATTTTTAATTTGATTAGTGAAGGTAATTGTTTTGAAAATAACTTTTTTAAAATACAGGTTTGAAGTGGTTGAAAAAGTAATGGGTTTTTGGGATTTTGAATTATTTTTTTGGAAATTGGATGTATTGGAGTACAAATATCATTTGGAAGAATTTGAACTAATTTTATTCACTTGAATCAGGAATTTCAAAGTTTAATATCTTTTTTGAATATCCAATTCTTCCTTTCAAAGTCTTCAGATTTAAAATCATACCCTTTCTTGATGGTTCCATCACTCTTTCTTTTTTGGAAGTGTTTACCTTTCAATGAATCCTTTGTTTGATTGAAATAAACAGTTTTAATTTTTTTTGTATCCCTGAGAGTGTCCAAAAACTGACTTGAAATCACTTTCCAATTACAACTGACCACCAAGTTTTCAATTGAATCAATTTCTTCCAGTAAAAGATGAAATTGATTGTGATCTGAGCCATGGTGTGGAGCATCTACATAATAAAAATCCTTTAAATTCTTTTTTTTCAACACATCTGCAATATCTTGTGAATGACAATCTCCTGTGAACAAATAATTCTTTTCTCTTGCACGTATCACAAATGACATTCCAAAAAGATTTATATCAGTGATAAGACGTTTGCCAATACCAAGTGATTCCTGTTCTTTTTTCGAAAGACGTTTTGGTTTCGGGATTTTTTCTTTGGAATCTCTTGTCAATATGTCAACAACATAGTCCAAAAAACTACCAGTAGGTAATAGTATGTCAATAGCAAAAGTTTTGCCAATCGTATCGTGAAACTTATCGTCAATCTTATTGCCTGTAGTCAAAGTTGTAATGAGGTTAATATTTTTGTGTTTGACTAAGATTTCAGACATTTCTGCAACATCTTTCCAATTTCTGTAAAGATTTTCATCAGTGGAGAAAATAAAATTGATTATTTTAGGAACAGATTCATCCTTTTGATATGATACCAATGGTTGAAATCCACCAAAATGATCATTGTCCCCATGAGTAAGAATTACATAGTCAATTTTTTGGAGTTTTTTCACTTCACTCCAATATCTTGGTTTACTTTCAAAGAATCCTCCATCTATTAGAATATTAAATTTTCCGATTTGAAATAGAGCAGTGTCTCCATCATCAGTGAAAATATGAAGAACTGGATCATCAAAATTTTGGGTGTTTTCAGGCTCGTATTTTGATCCCATTTGTTCTTCGACAGGGTTTGGAAATTCACTTTTGAATCTCCATCTGCCTGATAAACTTGAATCTTTTGTTAGATTTATATTTGGAAGACAATCAATACGTCCCACTGAATCCAACAATCCAATTGACAAAGGTACAATTTTAACATGGTTTTCTCCCCATTTTATAAGAATTGGGCAAAGCACCATCTGTTTCAAATAATGTGAGAGTACAGAGTGATTCATTTTATAAACTTTAGAGATAAAATCATCTTTCGGTATTTCCTCCTCCCCTGAATATACTTGTTGTTCCAAAAAATTGAAAAATAAATTTTGGGCTTTATCTGTCAATTGCTGAGCAAATTGTAGTGCAAAACAAGTATTCAAGTAAATTTTCAAATCGAATCTAGCTAATTTTGGGTGTTTTAAATCTGAAAACATGGTCAATAATTCTGTAGGTAACAAAAGTGATTCATTAGCAGTTGTTTCATCAACTAAAGTGCTATTTTCTTGGCAAAGTGAAATACCTTCAATTGAAGCATGTCCAGAAAATATAATGCTAACATTTCGAGCATAAAAATCAAGTAAATTCTTCAAAAAAGCTTTCAGATCATTCTTTGTGAAGTTGTTGAAAAAGTATAATTTTTTTGATTTATCTTTTGAGTAGTAGACACCACTATCGTATTGAACCTCTAAATTAAGCAAATTAAAAACTTTGTAAATGTCTTCTTTCACTTCTTTTTCTATTCCTGTGGCATCTCCAACAATGAAAAAAAATTCTTCCTTTCGGTTCTCATATTCTTCTATGATGTCTTGGCATGCTCTTCCATTCTTTTCTTGAATATACCAAGCACACCCATGAATAAAAACAACTGGGTTTTTAAAATTTTGAACATCATTTTTCAAAGTTTCTTTATGAATCAAAGAGCACTTGTCAATGTATCCTTCAAATTTGCTTTCATTTTTTGGTTTGTCAAGATTTATTTTAAAATCCTTGTGGATCAAGGTGATTTTTTCAAACTTTTTCTGATTGCAATCCATTGACAAAAAAAGTCGAACGTTGATAAAATATCCAATCAATTTACTTTGAAAAAATTTTATTTTAAATTTAACAATTCTTATCCAATAATAATAAATCAATTATTTTTGGATAAAAAAAATTTCCCTAATCCAAAATATAATGTCCGAAAACAAAATTCAAATAAAAAAAATCAAAAGTTCTCATTACATTGAAAATAATAAAAAAAGAACTTATTTAATAAAAAATGGCAAACCAACAATTTTTCTGAAAAAAAATCCAAATTACATCAACGAAATAAAAAATGTAGACCCAAACATCGACTTATCTAATATAAAAATAATAGAAAAACCAGAAAATATTTACAACGGAATTATTAAGTCGCCAAAACATGATGATTTTTATTTAGAAACACCAAATGGAAAGGTTTACCTTTATAAAAATAAAAAATTTACAAGCAAAATGAATAACTGGAAAGATAAAAGAGAAAAAGAAGATTATATTGATGCTATTGAAAATTATTTAGGAAAAAATACGAAAGTTAGTTTTTCCGTTCATGTTTTTGCAAAAGAAGACAAAAACAAAGATCTTTTTAGAGTCATTAGAAAATACAACGTAACTGGATATCTTTCAGACACCAAAAAAAATCAGTTAATAACAGAATTCAAAGCAAACAGTTCATCATCAAAAGATTCAAGAAAAATTGAAGATTACAAATGGTTGCTGGAAATGTTGAGAAATACGAAAACCTTTGATCACATGAATGCCATTGAAAGTTTGATTGAATTCATCAAAGTTACGGATTTACAAACAATGGAACCAGATGAAGATTTTGATTTGAAAACAACACCATTAAAAAACCAAGAAAAATTTATTGAACCAAAAATTAATCATGAATTTATTGAATATTCAGCTAAAACAATCAAAGACCTCCAAAATTACAAATTAAACGAATATCTTTTGAATAACTTCCAAAGTCAATCTTGTGTTTACACAACTTTAATAAAACTTTACCAAACTCATTTTGACCTCACTTACCAATCATTATTCAACTACTTTCACCAAGAAGAGTTAAACCAAGTCGGTGTCACTTGTGATGCAGTAGGAAAATATTATATTTTAGATTCAAGCAATAACAAAAAATACGTTTTTCAAAATCAACAATTTACAACTTATTTCAAAAAACTTGGAAAGAAAAAACAAGAAGAAATTAAAGAAATAATTGATGAAAAAAATCAACTTGATGTCATAAAATTGGACTTTTCTCTTTCAGTTGAACAGTTAAAAAAATTCTTTGTTGAATATAATTTGAAAATGACTATTTTAGACGTTCATGGAAACATTGTTGATAAGCACCACCCAACCAAGGAAGGAAAAGCTTCAGAAAGATCAGATTTATCTACAAGACACTTCAAAGGACTCGTTTCAAATAACCATCTTTATCAAATAACAAACAGATTGGAAACGATAGATTGCGAAATTTCAAACTCCGTTGAAGAACTAGCTCAAACTATCAAAACTTCGGATAAATATTACATGAGAAAGAATCAATTTATTGAAGAATTTTTAACCAACGTTGAAGAACTGCTCAGCTATCCATTTGAAGAAAACAAATTTTATAAATTCTTTTCAGTTGTAAAACTTGATGATGTTCTTCACTGGTTCAAAGAAAAAATAAAATATCATCCTCATGTAACAATGGTTGACCAAATAACTAAAATAACGATTAAAATTAATAAGTCTATTGCAATTTTTGTTCCATTTAATGCTGGTTTAAGTGATGAAGTTGCTGAATTTGGTAAAACCTCAATAGAATATATGAAGTTGTTTGTGAAACAAGGAAAAGAATTTGAAGATGCTTTAATCAATTACAAATATATTTCAACTTATGAAGATAGTTTAGTCACAAATTTATTGAAGTTTCCAATAAACGCACCAATTGGAATGTTTACCAACGTGAAATCCTCAAAATCTGAAGAAAAAATATTCAAATTAGATATGACTAAAGCATATTCCAGCGTTTTATATAACTCAAAATTTATTCCTGCGGCAACACCATTTGATGGATTTAAAGAATATAATTTTGAACCGATTATTGACCATCATATTTACGTTATTTCACTTGATACCCATGATGCGTTATTTTCAAACCAAAAAAATAGAATTATATTTGGAGTTAATTTAAAGAAAATCAAAAATTTATTTATAAATTTCACTATTACTCATGTTTGTGCATTGAACAAATATATTCCAAATAATGAAATTCCAAAAGCAATTGATAAAGTAAAAGATTCTGGATTAGAAACAGCAGATTGGAAATTCATTTTAAATAAAACAATTGGATTAACAGGAAAAAAATATAATCAAGGAAACTCAGTTATTTATTTGATAATCTTGATGAAGCAAATACACTTTCAGAAAGCTCTGAATGTTTTCCAAAAGAAATAATCATAAAGAATGAAGAATCAGAATTAATTAAAAAATATTATTATAGTGAAATTCAAGGAGAAAAACAACAAATTAGAAAATGGATTTTACTTGATTCAAGCATTAATATATGACACAATCAGAACTGATTTAACTATTCTCGCTAACAAATTGGAAGAATTAAATTGTGAAGTGGTTGGTGTTAGAACTGATTGCTTATATTTTCGTGGAGATGAATCAAATGTATCAAATAATTTCAGTTTCGGAGATAATTTTGGTGATTTAAAACCAATCGAAGAAGTAACCATCAATCAATTGCCAACAAATTCAGAATTTACACGCAGAGAAATTTTAAAGCCATCAACAAAACAAAAAAATATTAAACAAAACTTAAAAATGGAAGATGAATTTAATTTGGATAGTTTCAATATTTTGAACAAAGGAAACATATTAGTTAGGGCGATTTTACCTGGAGCCGGAAAAACAACGAATATTATACTTTGGTCTTTGAAAAACAACAAAAAAATACTTGTTGTTACACCAACCAATGCTCTTGCAGCCGATATTAAAAAGAAATTTAACGAAAATTCAAATGTTCATTCAATGACGTTTTGTTCACTTTTAGGATTAATTAGAGGAAAAGAAGTGGACGAATGCAAGAAACTTGAGATTTCCCGTGATGTATCTGATTTTGATATCATTTTGTTTGATGAAATTTATAATTTGACAACAACCGATTTATATCGTTTGAAAAAATTCAAAAGTGGTTTTCCTTCAAAGTTATTTATTGCTGCCGGTGACAAATATCAAAATAAACCAATTGAAGATCATATTGACAATCCAGAAATTTACAATGAAATAATTGAAGATTTGTTCTATAACCATGTGCAATTGAATCGATCAAGAAGATTACAAAAAGAAAATGAAGAAAATATATTATTAAAACTAAAAGAAGACATATTTGAATCAGAAATATTTAATCCACTTGAAATCGTGAAAAAATACAATTTTTCAAAACTTGCTCAGCTTGAACAGAAAGATGAAATTATGAATATTTGTTATTACCAAGCATTATGTGACAAACTTGCAAAAATTAGCCAAGATACAAAAGAAATTTACGTCAAAGAACGATTTTTGATAAAGAAACAAGTATTTCAAACAAATTTTACCTACAAATTGGAATTTGTAAACTCAGAGAATTCTGAGATTTTCCGAATTACAGATGTATTAACAAACAAATTATATGAAATTGATGCAAAATACATGAAGAATTTCAGAAGTACCACGGCATATACAGGGCATTGCATTCAAGGAACAACAACAGATAAAAAAATAATCATTCATAATTTAGACTCCAAATATATTACAAGAGAGTGGTTGTGGGTTGCAATAACAAGAGCAACGAACTTGAATAATGTATATATATCTTATTCTCAGATTTCACGAATGAAAGATTCAGAAATTGGTGGAATTTCTCATCATGAAGTGTATGACAAGCAAAACGGATTTGAAAATGATATTACTGAAGAATTCATCGAGAAAATGTATGAAGATCAAAAAGGAATTTGCAAAATTTGTTTAAATCCCATAATTAAACCTTCAGTTGATAGAATCAACAACAGCTATGGACACACAAAAAATAACGTTCAATTGACTTGTTTAAGATGTAACGTCACTCGCAAGTAATCCAGCTTTCTTTTTTGCTTTGAACACTCTTGCATTGTATCGATTCCTGAGCTTTTTGATTTCATGACTCAAATTTTCACGTTGCAGTGTTAATTGGTTAATTTTTGCAATCAAATCGTCATCTGTTAATGTTTCACGAGTTGATTTTTGTTTCAAAATCTTTGTATTTACTGTTTCTGTATTTGGGATTTGTTGTTCTTCACTCATTTTTTCAAATTTTGGAATTGATTATACTTGTGCAAATATTATTATTTAATTGAAATTAAATTAAAATAATAAATTTAAAATATATACAGTTCGTAAAATTTTTATCAAAAATGCAAAAGCTACAAGCAGCTGAACGAACAATGAATGATCCAAATACTGGGTTAATTTCAGATTTATCAAAATTAAAAAAGATTCTCAAAGAAAAAGGAATAGATTTAACTGAAAAAGAAATTAAAAATATCCGTGATCAACAAGAATGGCACCAATTAACTCAACAAAAGAAAAAACCAAAAAAATTCAATTCAATTTATGTTCCTTTTCCAAGAGATCTTTATTTTATGGATGTAATGGTTTATGATCGTTTTAAAATCAACAATTATAGATATATTTTAAATGTAATTGATACCAATAGCCGTTATGCACAAAGTCGTGCTTTGACTAATATGGTGTTGACAGTGTCGAACTCAAAAAGTTCTACACGTTATACATTGTTGGATGCAATCAAAGAAATATTTGAAGAAATGGGATATCCAAAAGAACTCAGATGCGACAATCAATTTATTTCAAAAGACTTTATTGATTTGATGAAAAGGCATGGCGTTCAAGTAATTTATTCTGATCCAGAAGATGTTGTAAAAAATAGTTTAGTTGAAAGATTCAATAGAACTT
>JABLTG010000199.1:0-32370 GCA_016618085.1 Neovahlkampfia damariscottae | reverse complement strand
TCCAGAAATTGAAGAATTTTTTGAAATTACTGAAAAATATTTCTCTGATGATGGACAACCTGATGCATTTGTGAGTTATTATGAAATGAAAAAGGAAATTAAAACATTGAAAGAAGAAAATGAATCATTGAAAGAAGAAATTGAATTTCTCAAATCAAGTGACAGCCAAATTTCAGAATATGTTCCAAATGATGGTTTTATGATTGATCAATAGATCAAATTACCATTTCAATAAAACTTTTTTAAGAAAACAATTTTGTTGGTGATAAAAAACAGGAAATTATTTGATGAATCTAAATGTTGGAAGTCCGAAAATTGAAATTGTAAAATTTTTTGGACACTTATTTCCTTGGAGCACTTTGGATTCCTTGGATCATAGTTAATGGAGTTCAAGTGAAAGCAATTGGTTCAATTTGCAGAATTCCCAAACTTTTTCAGAATTGAAAATCTGCAATATCAAATTCCAAATCAGTTTTTAAATGAATTCACTGACCAATTTGTCTTTTTTATTCCAAAAACCATTTTAGAAAAATCGTGCTTCTTTTGGGTGTTCGTATTTCCTTTTTTTGCTAAACTTTCCAATCCAATTTCCAAATTCAAAAGTTTTTTGACCAATCCCCTTTCATTATTTTTTTGTCCAATTGCTCGTTAGTAAAACAACTCATGCCACAACAATCAAAAAAGGTTACCATAGAAGTTACAACTGACTCTGAAGAACCATTAGAGAAGTTAACTTCACCTACACCTGATAAACTGACACTTGAAGAATTGATGAAGTCTCCAGAGCTGAGAACTATTTTTCAAGCTTTTTGTATGAAAGAATTGTAAAAAAAATAGTTTTAATACTTTTAGATCTGTTGAGAATTTTCTTTTTGTTCAAGCTGTTGAAAATTTCAAAGCATTAAAAGGAGAAAATAATAGAAGACCAATGGCTCAAAAGATATACGATGAATATCTCTTGCCTGACTCACTTTTTGAATTAAATATTAACAGAGAATCAGCAAAAAAAGTTCAAGATGCATTAGGAGAAAATCAAATTCCGGAGAATATTTTTGACGAATTAAAAAAATGTATAGAATTTGTTATGAATGATACACTTATGCGGTTTACAGAAGGATCTGATTACAAAGAATATCAAGCTCAACAAAGAACTGATTCGCTTCCAAATGTGGATAAAAAATCATCAGTTCCAAATTCTTTTTTGTTGAGCATGAAAAGAGGATCAGTTACAGAAGCAGTTGGTGATTTTTTTACCGGTAGAAGAAGAAATAAAAAAAAAAGTGTCAATGAGGATACCATTAAGAAACAACTTCAAATGTCAAGAAATTACCAATTAAAACAAAGTTCTGGTAATAATTCAGCTCGTTCTGATAAAAGACCTTCAATATTTAATAATCTTTTGAGTCCTTTAAGTGCTCGTTCTGCTGGAAAGAATAGTCCAAATTCACCTTCATTGTCAGTTAATACAAAAGGAAATTTTGAAGTGAATAAATGGAAGGATAGTCCAAGCTCTGATTCATCACCACTTTCAGATAGATCATTTAATAGTTTATCACCAAAAACACCAACAATTCAACCACAAACTAAATCCAATCAAAATGGAAATGGTTCAAATTTGGATATTATACTAAAGAAGAAAAATCAAATTGATAACTTGAAGGAAAATTTAGAAAAGTCTGAAAATTTATCAAAAGTTTCAATAGAAAAAGTTTTAAAAACAGAAGAAATTCCAGATAATATTTTAAAGAACTCAAAAAGAAATGGAACTAGAATTTCAAAACCTATTGATATTTCAAATGATATAAATACAGTACCACCTCCAAGAAATTCAAGAAGATCTGAACGAAGAACAAAACCAAGAGAAACAGCTGTTTATGGAGAATTTAAATCTGATTTTAAACTTGAAGAATATAAACTTGAAGAATCAACAACACCATCACTTGAAGAGTTTAAAATTATTGATGAATCCAAATCAATGGAAGAGTTTAAAATAGTTGATGATGAAGATGAAACAAATTTCAAATTAGAAGCTTTTTCATTTGCTGAAGAACCTGAAGATGTTCTTTCATCAAATAAAAGTATAAACATGGTTGAAGATGATTCATTTAAAGATTCAGCTTTATCTTCACCAATTGTTGATTTTGAATTGACAATGAATTTTAAAGAAGCACATTCTATCGGAAATTCACCTGATAATTCAGACGAAGAAAATCAAGAAGAAGCACTAAAACCAAAAAGAACACTGGGAACAAGACTTTCAAATACAAAATTAGAAAGTCAAAAATTCCAACAAAAAATAGAAAATGTACCAAAAAGACAATCAAGAAAACCAAGAGAGATAGTTACTAAAAATCCGAATTTCGAACATTTTAAATTAAATTTTTCAATTGAAGAAGAAGAAATAACTGTACAAAAAAAAAGAGATTCAGAAGATAGTTTATCATCAGAAGATCCAGAATCACAAAAAAGATTAAGAAGATCTTCAAGTGAATAAAATAATTTTATTATGTAAAATTTGGGTTTAGTGAAAAAGTGGGCTTTATTCATTGGTCAAAATTATCCAATTAAAAATACTCACAAAAGTGGAGAGATTTAAGTTGTTGATGAAACTCAAATAGATTCACTTTCAAAAAGACAGTAAAAAACCAAAAAAAAGTTGGTTCACAGCAAAATGATGAAACAACCAAAAAATCAAGCGAAATTTTGAAAATAGGAAAAGTCAATTTCCATTTCAGATTTTCGGTTGAAAAAATAATCGGTTGGTCTAAAATAGAGATTTTAAAAAATAATAATCGGTTGGTAGTTAGAACCAATAAAAGGACAAATATTGAATTTGCAAGTTTGACAACCAAACAACAAATGATAGAAATAAAGCACTCATCAAATACAGTCTTAATGATTTCACCCTTCAGCTTCTGTTTTAATAAACAAACAAGTGAATCAAATGAATTCCAACATAAAACATCAAAAGACAAAGAAACTCTCACAAAATTAGCTCAAGAAGAATATACAGAAAGTGTTAAAAGATTAGAAAATGAAGGAGTCAATGTTATTTCACTTGGAGATCCAAAAGACCCACAAATTGAAAATCAACCAGATGCTGTATTTTGTAACAATTGGATTTCAACAACACCTTATGGATCTGTTGTTATATATCCTATGGAAACAGATAATAGAAAATCAGAAACAAAAAGAATCAACGAAGTTTTGGAGAAATTTGAAGAACAAAATTTAGAAGTGAAACAAATTTTTGATTTCAGTCATGACAAAGAATCATTAGAAGGAACAGGATCTATGGTTATTGATTACATCAATAGAGTTATTTATGCGACACTTTCAGTCAGAACAAGTCCAAAACAACTTCAAAAACTTATGGAAAATGTAACATTCTACAAAGAATTTGAACTTTGTTTCTTTACTTCAAAGACTTCATCTGGTGAATATTTTTATCACACAAATGTCATGATGAGTTTAGGCACAGATTTTGGTGTCATTTGTAAAGAATGTATAATCGAAGAGGATAGAGATAGAGTTATGAATAAACTAAAACAAAGTGGAAAAGAAATCATTGAAATATCGATTGAACAAACAGAAAAACACTTTTGTGGAAATATTCTTGAAGTCATTGGCTCAAATGGTCATGTTATAACAATGAGTGATAATGCAAAAAGTGGATTCAACAAAACTCAATTATCAGTGCTCGAAAAACATGGAAAAATAGTTGAATTTCCAATTTCAAAAACAATTGAATTTGTTGGTGGAGGTTCTGCTCGTTGTATGGTTGCTCAAGTGTTTTTGCCAAAAAAGGAAGAATAAAATTTTTGAAGAGAAGGATTTATTAATCAAATGTAAAAACAACAATTTCAGGTCTACAAAATAATCTGAATGATTTATGTGAACCAAGACCACGATTGACATAAAGTACAGATTCTCCAAATTCAAACTTTCCTTTCATCCATTCATAATGACCAATAACTTTTGGATCATTACCTATCAGTTCTCCAATAAATTCTAAAACATTTCCAAAGTAATTTTTAAAAAATTGAAAAATATTAAAATCCGAAAAAGGAAGTCCGAGTTGAGCCTTTTTTTTAAAAGAATTAGTGTATTTAAATCAATTTACTCCATGAGTATGACCAGATAATAACAAGTCAATATGAACATTTTCGTTACATGTTTTTTCTTGAATTAAACATTGAGCTGTGTCTGGATTATGTGACATTCCAATGATTAAGTTGTTTTTATATTTTAATTCATTTTTGAGCGTTTGTTTTGGTAGAAATAAACCACTTCTTAAATTTCCAAAACCAATAAGGCTTAAACCAGGAATAGCATTCTCCAAAACTTGATTGTCTAGAATTTTAATACCACCTACTTTTTCCAAATGATTTCGAACAATATGTACATTATTAAAACAATCATGATCTCCTGTCACTCCAAAAGCATTTTTTAATTTTTTTAATTTTGTTGCAATTTCAAACGTAGCTTGAGCATCTCCATGTTGAGTGAAATCACCTGTAATCAATATCAAATCAGGTTTCTCTTTGTTAATTATCTTTAAAGTTTTGTTCAAAAGTGTCTCAGAAAGAGTGTATTCAGTGTGTCCATGAAAATCACTTAAATGAATGATTTTTTTATTTTTTAATTCTTTTGGTAAATTTTTAAATTTCAAGTTAATTCTTGATATTTCAGGTTCATGTTGACCTAAATAATGAGTTAAATAACCTAGTTTTGAAAGAAGTCTTTCTTTGTCGTGTATTTTGTTGTAGAAATAAATAGACAGAAAAATGATGATAAAAGTGAAGATTGTTAATAGTGATTTCATGTTGAATTGTTGTAATTGTAACTGATTGGTGACTTCACATGGTTTTTATCAACAAAAACCAGTGTTGTTGAATGATTGGACAGGAGAATTATAAACCAATGAAACAAAAAATTCAAAGTTTAACAAGTTAAAGGTTTATTCTTTTTCATAATTTGAATTTACTGAAAAAAAAAGATAAAATCTCGAAAATATCATCGTATTAACAAATTTATTCTGTTTACAAAATGATATCCGATTTGATGTTGGATTTTGTCATGAACTTGGTGGAGATTTTAAAAAAAAAAGGTTTCATTCAGAAATATAATTTAATTATAAAAACCACCATAAAAATATCCCAACTATAACAACACCTGTAACAACAGCAATTGCATAAAAAGTTTTTTTTGAAAAAATTTGACCAAGAATTGTCCATACAACTTTCATGATACCAGATTTAAAACGTGAAAAGAAATTTGGTAATTCTTTCGGTTCACAAGGTTCTTGATGTTCAATGATGTCTTGAATTTCTTCAATTTTTTCTGCTCCTTCTTGAATGATTCTAATGACTTCTGGGACTTCTAAAAGTTTATGAAGAGTTTCTGTAAGACCAACAGGATCCAAATCACTAAAATATTCAATAGGCTTTGATACAGAGTTTTTATTACCTTCCTTGACAAACCATATCGGCAGCAGCTGTGAAATAGTCTTCTGTGATATCAAATGGTCTACTAGAAATTGAAAATGAATTCAATTTGGTCTTAGAGCCTCTGAATGATGTCATGGAAAATTTGTGTTTACAAAAACCAATCAGATTTTATTTTCATTTATATCACAACACCTCAAAAATTCTCAACTGAAAAATAACTGAATTTAGAATGTAAAAATTTGATTAAATCCTTTTAATAATTTCTTCTGAGTCAAAATTCATTTTCAGGAATCATTCTCATTGGTTGAAAATAAAAATCTAATTGTTCTCTGAAAATGACGCACTCACAAAAGTTCCACATTTTAATGATTATTATGACTGTGTGTGTTATAGAAACACTTCAAGTTGAACTAAAAGACAAAGTATCAGAAGCCATTCATAGTAGTGACTTTGTAGCCTTACAAAAATTAATCATCAATGGTTTAAATATTAATCAACAATTCAATTACCCAGTGGGTTGTGTAAGAACAAAAAAATTCAATTCTTTCCAAGTACGTAAATTAAAAAATCTTTTCAAAACAAAAACAAAAAAAGCATGTAAGATAAATGATTTTTGGACTTTAAACTTGATTTAGAGTGTAAGAGAATAAAGAAAAATGTAAAATATAATTTAGGATGTAAGATATCAAAATCTAGAATAACTCTTGTCAGTATGTAAGTATTGTTTGATTTTGAATTTTAGGACGTATGCAAAAAACAAATGTTAAAATGATTTAGGGTGTAAGACTTGATATAGATATTAAAAATAAAGAGGGTAAGAATATATTATATAAATTATCTCAAGACTGTAAGAATCAAAATTATTGAAATTCAAAAAATTTAGTATGTAAGCAGAAAACTGTGTTTTTTTTATCATTTATTTTAGAAAGTAAGATTGCAGCTATATTCAAAATACTTGTAGTTTGTAAGAAATTATACATAAATTGACAAAGAATGCAGAGAAATGTAAGAAATAAAAAAATGCACTTTTACTTGTCAGGATGTAAGAATAAAAAAATTTAATTGAGTTAAAAGGGAATAAATACTGTATCAAAAAATATTGTTTAATCATTGTTAGATTGTATGTAGACATTAAAATTGAATCTCAGTATTTTACAGATGTAAAATTGAATAAATAATTAACCAATCCAAAAGATTCTTCGATCAAACGGACATTATATTCCATGGACACCACTTCAATATGCTACTGCACTTGGAAATCAAGTATTCAATTGGTTTTGTTACTGACCAATCATATATAGGATGTTGTTTTATTTCTGATCAGAAATGGTGCAGATATTAACATTAAAGATAAAAGTGAGAGAAATGCTCAAGAAATAGCAAATTTATTAGGAAGGGTGCAGATTAATATTGAAACTTTAAAGAATGAAGTTGATGGAGTTTACCAAAAATTTAAGAATTTCGTTTCAAATCCAATTGGTTTCTTCAAAGAAGAAAATAATACATATCAAAATAGAAAACTCATGTTCACAAAATTTCTTCATATTTATCAACAATTTGTAAAAAACCGTGTTGATAATCATGATTTACAGAAAATATTGAAAAAAAGAATCGAAACTTCAAAAAATCCAGTTGTAATCAAAATGTTTAAGAATCAGAAAAGAAATTTCAAACAAAAATTCATTCAAAAAGTGTCAGAAGCAAAAAAGAAAATGACACTACCAAAGAAAATGAGAATTGAAATGTTTTCAAAGATTGAATTTCAAGTAGATAAATTTCCAACTTTTGATGAAGATCAACTATGTTTATTGGTCTGTGAAGATTGGTTCGTTGAATGGTCAGAAAATAAATCTAATTTCACAAAAGAATTCGATACTTTAATGGGTTTCAATAAGAGCTCTCAGAAAGAAATGACTGAATATATTTTGAAAGGCATTACAAGTAAAACAAATGTTGGAGTTGAGCTCTCAGAATTTTTTCCAGAACTTGAAGAATTCTTTGGTATCATGAAGCAATATTTTTTGGGTGAAGAAATTGATTCCATGGTCTCATTTTATGAACTTCACAAGAAAATAATTTGAATTAAAAATTTACTTTTCATCAATAAACATTCAGTGCATTATAAAAACATCATCAATTCATCTCTTTGATAATGATTTGTTTTATCATCTGGAACATTTGGATAACAAGAAACCAGGGCATCAGCTTGACCAATATATAAATTATTAAATATTTTCCAATAAGTATTTCTAACTTTTCTAGCAGGATGAAATAAACCTTGAAGTGTATAAAGTGAAATGATTGGTGAACCTAATCCAACTCTTAATCCTTCAATTGCTTCCATAACTGCATTAATAACATGAGGTGAAGTTTCAAAAATATTAGGCCAAACTAAATTCAATAAATGAATTAAAGCATCTTCACAACCAAGTCCATAACAACCTAATGCTAAATGTTTAACAACTGTACATGCTGTTTGTCTGTGAACTAAATCACGATCCATTAGAGCATCTTCTAATAAAGGTGTTACTGCATAGATGTAATCTTTAGACATTTCACCAACATGCTCAAACATGAATGACAAAGATTTTAAAACACCTGTTTGAACGTTCAATTCAGGTACTTTGTATTCATTCATTAATGCAGGTAAGACTGTGAAAACACCACAATTCTCAGAAACAATGGCAATTGCTATAGTAGTACAAACACGATTTTGACGTTCTTGTACTTTTAAATTATTCAATAAAGTTGCTAAAACATCATGTGGTCCAATAGATTTTGCGATATATCCAAAAGTTAGAATTGCAGCTTGTCTGATTGATTTTCGATGTGCTTTTAAAACATCTAATAAATCAAAACAAATTCTCATCCATTCTTTTGCAGCAACTTGTTCAGGTGCTTTATTTGCAATTTGACCAATCAAAGTAATTGCATTTTCTTGTACTTTTTCATGTCTATTTTTTAAAATTGGTGTTAATCTTGGAAGTAAATCTTTAATTGGAGGTGTCATATTTTCAGTTCCAATTGATTCTAAAACTTTTCCAAGAGCAAATAAAATTGATCCTAAAACATCAGGATACTCTTCCGCTAAATATTCATATAAAATTTGACCAAAATGAGCTAATCTCTTTTCATCATCACATTTTTTCATTACAGGAGCAATCATTCCAATTAAATCAGCAGCTTGTTGACGTACAACTGGACTTTTATGATCTAATCTCCATTTTATTGTTGCAACAATTGAAGATAAATATTGTTTAACTCTAACACCAAATCCATTGATAATTGAACCAAATGAACGAATAACAAATTTACTATTTTCTTCAGAATGTAATTCTTGAAATGTATGTAAAATTCCATCAATCAATTCATATTCTAATCTTTTATCAATATCAGCAGTTCCTAAAGTTTCAATAATTTTATCAATTGTTTCAATAGTCATTTTTCTGAAAGGTTCTGAATCATTTTTTAAATCTTTTACAATTTTTTTAATGATTTCTGAACCTCCAACATTTTCAGCTAAAGAAACAGTTGTTTCAATTAATGGTCTTGCTGATCTTCTATCAAGAGCCATTTTACGATCCCAAAAACTTTTAAAGAATGGTTCAATAATTTTTTCTTTAACAAATTTTGATTCAATTCCATCTGTAGTTACACATTGTTTCACAACTTTTAAAACAATTTTTTGCATTTCTGGATCTTGACTTGAAAATTCTCTAATTAGAACATCCATCACATTTCTAGTATAAATTGCAGCATGTTCTGAACTCATTAATGGTATAATAAATCCAATTGCTTTTAAAAATGCAGCTAATGGTTTTCCTTTATGTTTTTGAATACCAATCCATAAAGGTTTTAAAATAGAATCAAATGATTCAATTCCATAAGGTGTTGAAGCTTCAGCTAATGCAGCAATAGCTAATGCTGTCATTATACGAACTTTTGGTTCTGTATCTTTTAATCCATCAGCTATAATATCAACCATTGATTTTAAATATGGTAATACAGCAACACCCATTAAAATAGAAATTTGTTGTATTATTTTAATACCTGTATGTCTTGCTTGCCATGATTTTTTACTTTGACAAACAGCTTTTAGAAATGGTAAAATGGCAGGTATACCTAAAGCAGATGCAACAACAGAAAATGATCTAGCTGTTGTATTTCTAACATATTCATCTGCATGATCAATATCAGGTCTTAAATTTGCAATCATTGTTGCTAATCCAGCTGCTTTTGCTAAATTTGAAATAATTTCTCTTCCTTCAATTCTAGCATAATAATCTTCATCTATAAGAAGTGGTGAAATCACAACAAGTATTTTATGAGCATAAGGTCTAACTAAATCATCTAATTTGAATAAAATTCTATCAATAACTTTTACAAGTAAATGTCTTTCTTGATCTTCAAGTGTAGGTGACATTAAAAGTGGTAAAACTTGATTAAATAAAATTTCAGCTCCAAATTCTCTTGCATGATCTGTTATATATTTCATTGCTTTTTTTCTTGCTTGTGGTTGTCCATTTTTTATGTTTAAAATTAATTCCATTACTTTTCTTTCTTTAATTTCTTCTTTTGTTAATAAATCTTCATCTACTTCTTCTAATAGTTTTGAAAAATGTTTTAAATCTTCAGGTTTTATATTTGGCATTTCTTGTCCTGATGGTAATAAAGTTATACCGTATTCTTCTTTTTTCATTTCATCAGGCATTTTATAATAGGAAGAAGATGAATCTGAAGAAGGTGTTGCCATTAATTTTCTTGATGGTGTTGGTGGTACGTATCCTGAAGGTGGTTCTAAAATGATATAACCTTCAGGTGGAAATAAAGAATCTAATTCTTCGTCAGTTAAAGGTCTATTTCTTTCAGCAATATCTTGTTCATATTTCATTTGTTGGTATTGGTCTGGTGTTTTTGGTACAGTAATTCCAGTTGAAGGTGTTTCGTTTCCTGAATTTCCAACTGGTGTTTCCATTGAACTGGAAGTACCTTGTACAGGTGTTACATCCCATCTACTTCTTTTTCCTGAAGGTGTTACATTACCTCCGACTGGAGTTACATCCCATCTTGATTGTTTTGTTGCTTTTGGTGTTTCTTCCCATGTATTTGTCTTCTTTTCAATTTTTTCTTCTTCATCATCCCATTCTGAAACAACTTGTTTACCTTTTTTTGAAGGTCTTTGTTCTTCAGGTGATTCAGACCTTTCTTTTCTTTTATCGTTTATAGAAGTCATGGGTTGGTTGAATTTTTGAATGATTTAATTGGATTAAATTTCTAAACAGTGAATCGCTGATTGGTCATTATTTTCAATTTAGAAGAGAAAAAGAAATTGTCTTGAAAATGGGTAAAACATCAAAGAAACAACAAAATGATATGAAAAAAGCAGAAGAAAAAAAGAAACAAAAAATTCTTGAAGACAAAAATTTTGGAGTTAAAAACAAAAACAAAAGTAAAAAAGTTCAACAAAACATCCAAGCCCAACAAAATCCAGGTGGTTTATCAAAAGAACAAAAAAAAGAACAAGAATTAAAAGAAAAAAAAAGATTAGAAAAACTTGCAGAACGAGAAAGAGAAAGAGAACTTCAAGCATTATTTAAATCAGTTGACGTCAAGAGAGATGATGTTATTGAACCAACAACACAAGAAGAGTTAGAAAAAGATATTGAAGATGAAATTTTAGATGAAGCTGATATGACTTTAGAAGAAATTGTTGAAAAGGAAAGAGCAAAAATTATTGGTGGAACAAAAGTTACAGAAGAATCTTTTGCACAATGGAAAGAATTTAAAGTTCAACAAAAATTAAAAGAAGAAGCAAAAAAAAAAAAAAATCAAGAAAAAAAATCTGGAAGAGAATTATTTGAAACAAACTCAAAAATTTTTGTTGATGATGAAGAAGCTGCAGAAAGTAAGTTTTTTTTATTTAAATTAAACAATTACAGTGCATGATTTGAAAATTGTTGAAGATGGTGTTTTTGATGATGATTTATTTTTGGAAGATGAAGATGCTCAGAATGTAAAAGAAAAATTTGAAGTTCCAGAATATCATCCAGATACATGGAAAGAAAAAAAACTTCCAAAAGTTCTTTTATTAGAAAAGATTCAAAAAGCAGGTGTAAAACAAAAGGATTTACCTGTTTTTGAATTTTCAATGGAAGGAAAAAATACAATGGTTAAAATTACACTTCCACATCTGAGCAAACAATTAGCCAATAAAAAAGGATATAAACAAAAAAAAGTTGCAGAACAAAATGCTGCTCTTTATGCTTTGACTTGGATGGAATTTATGGAAAAATCTGAAGAAAAAATAGAAGAAGTAAAATAAATTTTTAAATTGTAACTAGTCTTGTTTGTCGTCTTTAGAAACTGTAATCTTTTCTTGAGCTTTATATTTTTTATATTCTTTTCTTAATCTTCTTTCTTCTTCATCTTCTTCTTCATCAGTTAACCAAAATAATAAACCAACACAAACGCAACATAAAACAGACGCAAGAACAATAGCTAAAGCAAACCATTTCCAGTTGAATTGAAATCCTGTTCTAACTTCAGGTTTAATTTTTCTTTTTTTTTCTTTCCATCCTTGTTTTGCAAATTTTTCAAAACTGTCTAAAGTTCGAGGTTCACGACCTCCATAATTTACAAAAGTATTTTCATAAAATAACTTTAAAGTAGGATATCCTTTAATTTCAAATCTTTCACAAGGATCTTTATGAACTGTACAATCAATTTCTGCGACTCTAACAGAGCTACCTTTTAATTTTTCCGATAATTTTTTCCATTCTGGTTGCATTTGTTTACAGTATCCACAATTTGGACTATAAAACTTAACAAATGTTTGTGTTTCAAAAATACTTGATTCAACTTCGAAATTATCAACGTCTAATTGTAAAATTTCTCCTGTATGTTTTTTTGGTTCCGTTACGAATTTTAAGTATTCAACAAAATCTTCTGCTTTACGAGCTCCTGATGTATATTCAGTTATTTTTTCACCATCTTTGAATAATAATAAAGTTGGATAACCGGAAACTTTGAATCTTGAAATTAACTCTTTCTGTAACTCAGAATTGACATCAGCAATTTTATATTTTCCTTTTGTTATCATTGCTAATTCTTCCCAATGTGGAGCTAATTCTTTACAATGTCCACTTTTTTTTTGTTAAATTTTTTTAAGTGAGTCCTTACCACCAAGGAGCATAAAATTTAACAAAAGTAACTCCTCTTGCAATAGTATCATCAAAATTACTTTGTGATAAATCAATAACATCTCTTGCATATAAAAAAGAAAACAACAAAAACAAACAAATTATTGTTAAACTTTTTCTCATTTTGTTTTCCGATTTTGATGACTTTGATTGGTGAAACGTGTTGTTTTATTATTGGTTATTTTTATCTTTTGAGTTTGTGTTTGACAAAAACTCAAGAATAAATTTTTGATTAATTCATGAATATTTTTAGAAGATTTGGTACTCAAGCAAAACCAATCGAAAAGAAAGGAGAAATTAACGAACTAAAAGACGCACTTAGTGATCCAAACGTTGAAAAGGATCAACAAAAGAAGAGAGAACTTCTTCAAAGAGTTATAGCATATGTAACTATGGGTGTTGATACATCTAAATTATTTGAAAATATGATCCTTGTAAATCAAAAAAAAAATTAATTTTTTTTTTTTCTTCAGTGCGTCAACACGAAGGACTTGGTTCAAAAAAAAATGGTTTATCAATATGTCACTCATCAAGCACATTTAAACCCTGAATTAGCTCTATTAGCTATAAATACGCTTTCAAAAGATTGTAGAGATGAAAGTCCTCTTGTTAGAGGTTTAGCTCTTAGATGTTTATCTTCTTTAAGACTTCCAAAATTAGTTGATTATTTACTTCCACTTATTCAAGAAGGATTGAATGATCCTTCACCATATGTTAGAAAAACAGCTGTTATTTCAGTTGTAAAACTTCATAAAATATCACCAGAGACTGTTGAAAGTAACTACAAAAAAAAAAAAAAAATTAAAAAAAAAAGGTGAAAAATTTGTTGATACATTGTTAGAAATGATATTAGATAAAGATGTTAATGTTGTTGTTAATTGTATCACTGCTTTAAATGAAATATTGGAAGAGAAAAATGGTCTTAAAGTTACAAAAAAAATGATACATTATTTATTGAATAGATTAAGAGAATATTCAGAATGGCAAATATGTACTGTTTTAAACCTATTATTGAAGTATACTCCTGCTGATGGAAATGAAATATTTGACATCATGGTAAAGAGAAAAACTTATTAATAATTTTATTTTTAGAATTTATTAGATCCTTTTATTTCAATTGATAACAGTGCTATTGTTATGGAAATTACCAATGTTTTTTTACAATTTTCATTGACTTTACCAAAAATTCAAAAGAAAGTTTTTCTTAGATTGAAAGATCCATTATTTTTATTATTAGCAAGTTCACCACCTGAAACATCATATGGAATTTTAGTTCATATTAAATTTATGGTTCAAAAAACACCTGAATTATTTTATTATAATTTTAGAGAATTTTATATTAGACATCATGAACCAACATATATTAAACATTTAAAATTTGAAATTTTAAAATATCTTGGTACTGATAATAATGCAAAAGAAATTATTGATGAATTAAGTTATTATGCAACAATTAATGATACAGATTCAGAAACATCACGTAATGCAATTAAAACTATTGGTGAAATAGCTATTAGAGTTTCAAGTATAACTGAGAATACAATCACTTTACTTTTAGATTTTTTAGAAACTAAAACTGATATTATTATGATTGAAATTTTTATTGTTATGAAAGATATTTTAAGAAAATATAATAATGATGATTTTTGTCGAATTTTTTTACCAGTCATTGTTAAACATTGGAATCCAATTAATGAAGAAAAATCAACAGTTTCTTTTCTTTGGATTTTAGGTGAATATGGTCAAATGATTGATAATGCACCTTATTTACTTGAAGATTATATTGAAAATTATAAATTACAAAGTTCAATGATTAAATCTGAAATTTTAAGTTCAACTGTTAAATTATTCTTTAAAAGAGCACCTGAAGTTCAAAAAATGATGAGTAAATTATTTGAAATTTCATTACAAGATTATTCAAATGCTGATGTTCATGATAAAGCATTATATTATTATAGACTTTTAAAAACTGATTTGAAATTTTGTAACAAAATTGTTAATTATAAAAAAACAATAATTACAAATTTCTCAGAAGAAGATTCAACTGAATTTAGAGACAAATTATTAGCAGAATTTAATACTCTATCTATTCCTTATAATCAAACATCAGATTCTTTTATTGTTAAAAATACAAGAGTATTAGGTGAATTAACAATGGATGAAAAAGATGAATCAGAACAAGAAGAATCTGAATCAGAAGAATCCGAAGAAGAAGAAGAAGAAGAAGAAGAGGAAGAAGAAGAGGAAGAAGATTCAACGAATCAAGTTTCTTTATTAGGAGGTGAAATTAAAAAATTAGATCCTTTCAATGAAGAACAAAATGATGTTAAACTTCAAATTCCAAAACCTATTACTGCCAAACAATTCTCTGGATTTTGGAAATCAATAACTCAAAATGTTCCTCTTCAATTCAAAGTTAGTTTAAAATCATCAGAAGAAATTCAATCAAAACTTAAAACAAGAAAGATTATTTGTATTGCTGCTACAAAAACAGATCCTTTGAAATTTTATTTTTATTGTCAAACATCAAAAGGAGCTTATTATTTTATGGAAACTAAAATTTCATTGTCTTCACAAAATGCTACAGCAATTATCAAAAGTGAATCAAATGATCAAAATGAATGGCAACAAGTCAAATCATATTTTCTTGATTCATTTAATAAATAAAATCTTGTTTATTTGAAAGTTTTGTAAAATGAATTGGAACAGGTTTTGTTAGAATCCAATTTTTTTCAAATTGTTGGTTTTTTAAATCATTAGTTTCTTGTTCTTGTTCAATTTGATTTGGTTCAAAATTTTTTTCAAAATTTAAAAGAACAGAAACTTCTTCAACTTCTTCTCCGTATATAATTTCATTATTTTGATTTTTTATTTTATAATCATGTAAATATTCAATTCTAGTTTCAAAAGAAATTTTTCCATTTTTGAATCGATTTTTAAGATCCAATGGTTTGATCTTTGCATCAATTATTTCAATTTTGGTTTCATTTATAAATTTTAAATCAATTTTTTCTTTGTTCATTTTTATCAAATCAAAATAATCCTTCAATTCAATTTGGAAATCTTCATTTGAAAACGTGTTAATTTTTTCAAAATTTAATTCGTCAAAACTTGAATAAAAATTTTTCAAAAGAGACAAAGAAACATATTTAACATTATTTTCATTAAAATTTCCATCATAATAATACCTCAAATCATTAAAAGTTGATCTTTTTTAAGTTAAATTTTTCTTGTTGATTTTTTTACTTTCGTTTTAAACTACTCAACCAATTATTATCATTCATTTTTACATTTTGAAGGAAGAAATCTTCAAAGTGATAAATGATTTCATCATATTTATCCAAACACTTTTTTAACAACTTTTTCATGAAGCTATTTTCATTGGTTTTTAAATTTGATTGGATTATTCTTCATTGAAAAAAAAGATGTTGAATAACAGTGATTTTAAAAAAATAATATCAACAGAAAGATCAATAAAACAAGAAGAACATAAAGAAGAAAAAAAACAAAAAAAAAAACAAAAAAAAAAACCAAAAACATTCAAAAATTATCAACAAAAAGAAGAAGTATTTCAAACACCATCAAATTACAGAGACAGAGTTAAAGAAAGAAAAGATATTGAAAATTATGATTCTTTGAAACCAAAAGGATTAGATCCAAAATTAAAACAAGAAATTTTTGGTTCTGATTCGGATGAAGATTCAGATTATGAAAGAGAAGATGATGATCAAGAAATGTAAGTATTAAAGAAAATATCAACATTAAAAAGGGTTTTAGAAACAAAAAAACAAGTTTCAATTCAAACTCATATTGGTAGAAAATTACATCAAATGATAACAAAGACGAAAACAATCAAAGAAGAAGAACCAAATTTTATGCCTAATTTTTATTTTGTTATTTCAGAGAATTCAAATGTGAAGAAAAAATTGAAAGAAAAATATCATCCAATAGAACCTCCTATCATTGAAAATTTTTCCAATGAATTTTTGAATACACTTTCAAAATCTGTAGAAAATATAAAAAAAAAAATGAATCAACCAAATATTGAAGATTTAGAAATTGAGTAAAAATAGATTTAGTCTAAAAATATGATAGTTCTATTTTTGATGATGAAGATGAGTATGTTCCGGAAATACCAGTCAAAAAATCAAAAGAAAAGAAAGAGAAATTGTTTAAGGATACAGGATCTGATATATTTGTTGGTGATAAAATCATCAATCCTGAAGAAAATCGAATAGAATCATTGGACGAAACTGAAATGGAAGTAAACTCAATTGAAATCAACAATGAAAAATTGAAAGAGAAAATATCTAAAAATGAAACAGATGAATATGCTGAATGTTATCCTTCCGCGTATAATAATTATTCAAATGTTGCTTATAACTCAGAGGATGATGATGTTGATTTCGAGAAAATGAAAGAAGAGTACTCAATTTTTAAAGAGGGAATTGAATCTGTTGGAAATCAAAAAGAAACAAAAAAAAGAAAAAAAAAGGATGATGGAAAACATAATTGGGAAAAAATTCAAAAAACAACTAAAAAGAAAAAACATGAATAAAACAGTTGAATGATTGGCTGATTGAAACCCACAATTTTTTTGATTGTATTTATTTCCGTTCATTAAAGATTTCCTGATTTTCAAAAAATGTCGTGGTTGGAGATGACCAGATGATATTAGATTTTCTAGTCTGCCTCTGGTCTTTGCATTGTTTCAATGGAAATGAGTGGTTCGCAGTTCTCTTGTTCTGCTTGAGCCGTTCTCTCCACCACTGAAAGGTGGGTGGCCCTAGAACAAGGGACACTACCGGGCATCTTCTGTTTGCCATGTGATCATGGCCACATGAGATGTTTTTACAAAAACTTGAAGTTGACATCTTTAGTTTCAACCATACAAATTAAATTGAAATATCTTTTAGATAACCAATTCAACTCCATGTCATATTTCCAATCTTCTTGTAACAAAAGAAAACAACTTGGATTGATTTTTAAGCATTCTATCAAAAATATTTTATCATTTAACAATGTAATATCAACATACTCAATTGATTTTGATGTTTCTTTGATGGCGTACTTGACAATTTCTTTGTCACTTTTGAATTTTTCATTGACATGTTTCAAAGCTCTTCCTTTTGATTTGACTGCATCCACAACAATTGTAATATCATTTCTTAATTTTTCTGACAAGAATTTCAGAATTCGTCCATTTACTTTCACTGCTGTTTTGACAAATGTTTGGTCATTTTTCAAATCATCAGGACAATATTTGAAAAGTTCGTTGTTAGTTTTAATTGCATGTAGAATCAACAATTGATCATGTAAAACATCACTTGAAAAATAAGATAGAAACTTTTTTGAATGGAATTTTTCTTTGAAGCTATCAATTGCATGGAAAGCAACAATCCTACTGTTTCTCATTTTTGGCGATGAAAATTCAATAGAATTTGGATCTTTACTAATTGCTCTAATCACAATATCAAGATCATCTTGTAATTTAGTCCCTGCTGATCTTAATAATGATCCATCGTACTCAAGAGCAATTTCTAAAATGCTTCGATTTTGTTTCAAATTATCAGACAGATACTTAACTCCTGGAGGATAGTTTTTTATCACCAATAGCATCAAATTTAAATCAGAGCATATTTGCATCTTTTCATCAATACATGAGTTCCACTTGACCAAATGTTCAATCAAAGAAGGATCTTTTGAAAAAGCTTCAAAAGCTATTTCACTGTCAGCCTGTAATGATTTATCAAGATATGGATATGCTTTTGAATTGATTTTAATGAATTCTAATCCAAATTCTTTGTTTTTTCGTATTTCTTTTTTTACGTAATCCAAATTTGAAACTTTCATTTTAACACATTCAAACAAGAACTCTTTGTCAAAATTTAATAAATCTGGAACATGACCAAGTACTCTATGATTGATTTCCATACACTTCTTGATAAATTCTTTGTCATTTTTCAATTTATCTGAAGCCCATGAAAAATTATTGACATCTGAAGTGATGACTTTTAAAACGATATCTTTGTCATTTTTAAATTGATCAGGAAGGTACAAAAAACAAGATTCTTGATAGTCTAAACATATCAATACTAATTTCCGATTAGATTTCAATCTTGAAGAAACATATTCAAAACCCAATTTTCCTCTTTTTATAATTTGCAAACAAAAATCAAAATTGTCTTTTAGATCATCTGAAACAATTGATAAAATCGGAATTCCAATATGTTCTTTTGATAATTGGACTAAGAAATCTTGATCATGTTTCAATGAATCATCAATCATCAATATCATATCTATTTTGGAAATTTCAGTTAAAAACGATTTCATGACGACTTCTTTATCTTTTTTTAATTCATTTGAAAGGTATCCAATGACCTGTTGATACTCCAAAACATCAAGAACAAATTTTTTGTTTTTTTTTAATTCTGATGAGGCATATTCAAAACCATCACAACATTTGATAATTGATAACATAAATTGATAATTATTCCTCAAATCATCAGATACAAAACCTAAAATTCTTTTATCTTTGATATTTTGTGCTGCTTCCAAAATTAATTTTTCGTCGTTTTTAAACTTATCAGGAGAGCATGCCAGATTATATAGTTTTTCTGATGAATCTCCATTTAATGAAAGACTTTTTAGAAGTATTTTTTCTTTTTTTTTCATTTCGTCAGAAACATATTGAAAATTGGACAAATCAATTGATAGGGCTTCTAAGACTACATCTTCATCATTTTTATATTTATTAAAGCAATATTTAAAGTTCTTTTTAGATTTTCGTACTTTCTGTATCACTTCATCTTTGGTCACTTCCAATTCGTTCATTGAAATGATTGGTGGAAATTTTCTGTCAGATTTTTTGACTATTCAACAATAGATCTATCAAATTTGAAAATTTTAAAGCTGCAATGATTGAAGGTATGATGTTGATACTAAAATGGTTCAAGAGAAATTAGAGAGGAAAAAAATATTTCCAATCAATGCTTTGCCCTGTTGATCCAAGCACATTAAATGGATTAAAAATGGACTTTTCGTCTTTTCAATATTGAATCATGAAATCACTACCTATTTAGGAAATCAAAGTTTAGGGTATAGAATGAACTAATTTATTCAATTCCATATAGTTGTTTTGTGTTTTCAAAAGTTTTGTGGATAACGTCTGAAAAATTCAATTGTTTCACGTCGCAAATAGTCATTGCGATAACTGGAATCATTCCAGGATGGCAAATTCCTCCTCTATATTTCCCAGGTGCCTTTTGAAATGTTAAAAATCAATCATTCAATTTACCATGTATGGGGCATCTGTTTCCAATAAAATTCTGTCCAATGGTATATGATTTAACACTTGTCTCAATGCATCAGATTTTTTGAATGTAATTGCTCCAGTGAATCCAAAATATAAGTTTTTAAAATTTTTTTGTAATTTTTCTGAAATGTCAATTCCAACTTTACCTTCATATGTAAAACAATGAAAATGAATTTTCCAATCTGAAGGTAAATTTTTAACCATAATTTCAAGAGTATCTTCAAAGGCATCTCGTGAATGAATAACAACAGGTTTTTTATATTGAACAGCCAATTGTAATTGTCTTGTGAAACAATCAATTTGAACTTGTTTTTCTGAATTGTTATAATAATAATCAAGTCCACATTCACCCCAAGCAACACATTTTTTTAATGAAATACATTCAATTAATTGTTTTTCAATTTTTTTGTTGTAGTCTTTTGCACAATGAGGATGAATTCCAAAAGTTCCATAAATCTTTTCATATTTTATTAATTCTATTGAGTCTTTTAAATAAATTGGATCACAAAAGACATTGACAAAAGCATGTGGTATGGAGCTATATTCTGAAGAAACATTTGTGATTTCTTTTTCAAGTTTTGGAAAATCTGAGGTTGATTCATTTACTCTTGACAATATTCTATGAATATGTGTATGTGAATCGATGAACTTCAAAGCTCTGTTGGACATGTTTGACCAATCAACGAAAATGACTTCTTAAAAGTGTGAAATAAATGAAGAAAACAGTTTCATTTTGTTCTATATTTTGGAAGTGGTTTCATTTTTTTGTCCACCAATTAAGAGCTTGCGGAATAATGATAAATCAAGAAGAAGAGACTTTGTTGTCTAACACGGAAATCTCTAATTCAATGTTTAAAAAGACAAAAGAGTATATTGTATTGTCCATAGCACTTCTGTGGAATCAAATCCTTCAAACATTTTTAGAGATCAAAAAAAGAAAATTTAATTACATCCTTGGATTACTTTCTTGTGTCATTGTTGTTTGGATGGTATCCATATCTTATACAGGATTAGAAAATGTGGCTTTAGTATTTTTCCGACTTGCTGAATTGACCAGTGGAGAATATGATTTAAGGTTGAATGTAAACGATTTTATGATTGGAAATACCTTCAATTACACAAAAATTTTAAAAAATCAAGAATTTAAAACAGGTCAATTTTCATTAAATTCACCTAGATTTTTGGATTTTTCTAATTTTTATTCAGCCAAATCTTGCCAAGATTCACTTGAAGTTCCAATAGATCTATCAAATTCGACTTTATCAAACTCAACTCATTGGAATTGGATGTATAAAGGAAAATCAGGAAATGCAAGTTGTTTATTTGATAATTGCGTCTCCAAATTTTGTAAAAATCAAGTTTTTGGGAAATTTTTAGTTATTGATTCAAACAAAGAAAGAATTATGGAATTTGGAAGGAAATGGAATTATTTATATAAAAAAGTACCACCAAGGAGTATATATATATCTTATGAGCTTGCAAAAACATTAAATGTAACAGTCGGAGAAATTTTAATTATACCAATCAGAAATTTAGACTCATTATTTACCGAATCTGGAATATTGATTAAAAATGAAACGGATATATTAAAAAGAGTCGATGTACCTTTTTTGGTAAGCTCAATTTTTCATGATTATCAAAAACTGGGGAAATTTGAAGGAAGTGATCAGTACTCAATTGTTGCAGAGTATGATTCATTTTTACCTCATTTAGCTCGATACTTACACCCACAACACTCAAATGAAGCTAAGGAAAAACTTTCAAAGTTTGATTTTTATGCAACAGCCAGTCATTTATATTTTAATTATCCTAATCGTTTGAACATGTACAAAGATTCAGTATTTGATAATATTCAAAATTCAGCGATTAAATTCGGATCAATGTTGAATTATTTACTTGGTTTCAATCAAATTCAAGCCAATTTTGAGATTTTAGATATCCTTTACAAGAATAGATTTGTTTCATTATTTCTTGGGTTAATCATCAATATAATCATCACTGTTTTATCAGGTTTATCAATCATATTGATATACTCTTTACTGTTGATTAACGTAGAAAATCGAACTTTTGAAATTGGAGTCATGAGAATGATTGGAATGTCAAAAGTTGGTGTAATTTCATTAATATTAATGCAATCATTTTCATATGCATTACCTGGACTTATTCTAGGTCTAATATTGAGTCAAGGAAGTTATATCATTTTAAATATTGTACTTTCTTCATATCTTGAAGTTACTCTCAGTTACTTTTTATCAGGGTACTCAATTTTATTGGCTGGTATTTTGGGTTTTTTAATCCCAATAATTTCATCAATTTTACCAATTTTTTCAGCTTTGGGTGTTAGTTTACGTGAAGCTTTGGATACTACAAGATCAAGGACAACAGCAATTCAGTATAAAATCGAAAGATCATCTGACTTGGGAATTAATTGGACAATTGTAATTGTTGGATCAATGATGTCTTTATTCGGATTTTCTATTCATTATTTCTTACCTTTATCATTAATTTCATTCAACATTCAATTGTTGTTGTTAATTTTTTTTGGAATTTTAATTTTAATGAAAATTGGATTAACCATGTTAGCATTGAATCTTGAAAATATAATTGAAAGAACTTTATGTTTTATTTTCTTTTTCTGGGAAAATTTCGCAGTTAGATCAATGATTGGAAAGAATTTGATTGCTCACAGAATTCGAAATAGAAAAACAACAATTATGTATGCTGTATCTCTTGGTTTCATTATTTTCATTTCAGTTTCATTTAATGTGCAAATTAAATCAGTTGAATATGAAAGACGTCAAAGATTTGGTGTGAAATTGAAAATTCAAGGTGCTACTTATCAATCAATCAATTCAAAAATTGGAGAGATTGAGAATCTATTACAAAGTAATTCAATTGTCACAAAATTTTCATATATGAGTTTTCAATTTGCTGAGTTGACAGGAATGAATACTTCAATTCGAACGATTGGACATTACTCGAGTTCTCCTCAATATATGTTTGCTGTATCACCAAATTTTTTTGAAACAACTGGAAGCGAATTTCTAACTGAAACTGAAAGATATCCATCTGGATGGGATCCAGCAAGACAATTATATACATCATATGGAACTTCTAGATTGATATTAGGTTCACTATACACCAAATCATTGAAGTTAGGAATTAATTCACCAGTTGAATTAAGATTACAATCATTTGGACCAAAATCAACACTTGAACATCGTGAAATATTCAAACCTGTTGCATTTTTATCTGCAGCTCCAGGTTGTAAATTTTCAAATTTTCCTTTGATGGACGATCAAGATATTTTAATTTCTTTTTCAACTTTTCATCGTTTGACAAAATTAACACCGAGACCAATTGATTCTTTAGAACAAGTACCGATAAAATATGTATATATTTCAATCAATCCATATTCAACAACTGCACAAGTTGAAGAATTAAAGTTTGAAATTTATAGACTTGGAATTGATGGACAATTAAACGATGTTGAAGAAGATTTGGATAATTTAGTTTTAGCTAAGAATGTTATGCAACTCTTTTTCATTTTTACAACTTTAGTATCAATGTTTATGTGCTTTTTCAGTTTATTTTCAAGCATGTACTCAAATATTTTTGAACAATCAAAAGAGATTGGAATTTTAAGAGCAATGGGAACAAGAAAATTTGCTGTTGTCAGAATTTACATTTATGAATCATTCATTTTGATCATTTCATCAACGATAATGGGAGTAGTAATTGGGACTGTAATAGCATATTCTTTTGTTGGTAAGTTTTGATTTTATAGTTTTTTGACACTTTATTAGTCCAAAGAGTATTGTTTACTCAACTTCCAATTCCATTTGAATTTCCATACGAAGTTGTATTGACTGTATTTGGAGCTGCTATTATTTTCTCTATTATTTCAACAGCAATTCCAATTTATACTTTGATGTCTGATTCAGTCGTAAATGTCATGAGAAGACTAAATTAAATTTTTTTATTCATTCCTTTGTTTTCTTGAGTATTTAGTTTTTCCAAATTTTCCATTTGAAGAAACAATGAGAAATAACTCTAAAATTTCTTCGTCGGATAACATTTTAGATTGATGGACCAAACATAATTCTAATGAATTCATTCTTGGAAATCTAATGAAATTCACCAATTCATTCCATATTTCATCTGGGAGTGGGTATTGGAAACAGTAACATTGAACTGTTTTGAAAATTGTGAATTCATCGATGGACAAATCATCATCACTGATTATTTTTTTCACATTTTTCAATTTTATTTTCAAGAATTTATCAGAATTCAATAGATTATCTCCTAATCCAATCAAAAAATCGTAACTTTGATTTTCAATTTCTTCAATTCCATGTTTTTGAGATTTCTCAAATACATCAATCATGTTCTGTTCGTTCAAATTATCAATAATGTATTGAATCAAATATTTCTGGAAGTCAATAAATTCAAAATGTGATAGTAGTTCTAAAAGTTCAAATCTTGATTTGGTATCATTTGGAATTGAATATTCGAAAGTGTAGATGAAATATAAAAAATGATGGACTGCAAAATGTCCAACTTCAAGTTCAATAACTCTTGGATTATTCTTTAAAAGGGATTTGAATACTGGACTTCTTGCCATCAGGATGAATGAGTGTGCAGGAATTTTTTTATTTTCAGTGTGAATTTTGAGATCTGATAATTCTTCTTTCATGAAATATGTTGCTAAAAATGATTTATTAGTTTCTTCAACATAATTTAAAGAATCAATTGAATCAATCCCACTTCTCATATCTACTGTATCTTTGTCTCTATTCTTTGAACAAAATCTTTTCATTTTTTTGTTTGATCCTCCATTATTGATTGGTTGAACCCTTTTGATATTAAAACATGATCACCTGGAGCTGGTGGTTCACAAAAATTGTACTTAAAAATATGATCTACATTAAAATCTTCAAAATTTGTTTTATATCTTTTTTCTCCAACAATCAACATTGATTTTTGAATAGAATACTCATTAATTAAATGTTTAATGAAAGGTGATAATGAGTAAGGTGGATTTGATATTATTGCCCACTCTCCTTCCTTTAAAAATGAATAATCAACTTGTGTTAAATCATTGATAACTAAAGAGAGTTTCTTGTGCTCTATTTTGCAAAGGTTCTCTTGAATTTCGATTCCAATCACTTTCAGAGGATTGTTTGATAATATGAGTTTTGTTAAATTACCAGTTCCAACACCCAACTCTAGAATGTTCAAATTTTCAAAATTAATTTTTTTCATGTGCTGTTGTACAATTTCCATTGATTTTTTTGAGAGTACATGTAATTCTAAAGGTGAGTTAAAGCCTTCTTTTGTAGTGATCAAGTTTTGAATATTTTTCAAATCTTCCAGTTTTTTTTTGTTTATCTTCTCCATTTTTAACTACCAATCAAAACGATACAGCCGAAGAAAGGAAAGTGGATTTAATTAGATTGTGATTTGAAATTTATATATAAAAATTTTTTGACCACCAACATCAGGAATGATGATTTGTTCAACATTTCAAGAATGTCAGAAACTGGAAATAAAAAAATCGGATAAGCATCACCTACAAACTTCAATACTTTTTTATTGAAAATCAAATATTTATGTTATTAATTTCTTACTAAAAATAAGATTGTGATGTTATATATTTTTCTAAATTTTCATCAAATAAATAACATTTAATATCACCAAACGGTTTATGTAATGGATTCTTTAAAACAAATTCTACAAATAATTTACTATAAAGATCACTTAAAAAATCAGTTAAATTTCCAACATTTGGGTCTGTGAAAAGTATGAATTTATATTTTGTAGGTGAGCAATAATAATGTAATTTATAAGTTTCGGTTTTAATTGAATTAAATGAATTTGTTGGTTTCGGAGCAATTCCAGCACAAAATTGTGATAATGAAAAAACTAAACCATAAATTAAAGTTTTGTCGGCAACGAAGCAATCTTTTGTGGTTGAATTTTTCTTTTTATTCCATTCTTTATAAAACACACATGATCCTGTTCTGTCAAAAATATACAAATTGTAAATCATCACTTGTTGTTAAACAAAACAAAAAAAAAACAAAGCGAAATGATTTAATTGGATATCGGAGATTTTTTGACGAATAAAAAGGTTTTCAATAAAAAAAGACAATGACCACACCAAAGAAAACTATTGATCAGTGGTTCAACAATTATGAAGCATCTAAAGCAGGTCAAAAATATCAAACTGTAATTGAAAATCCAACTTTTCCACAAATTGTTTCCAATATTAGAGCAAGTAGTGTTATGTATTCATTATTATTTGTCGGAGTTGCAGCAGGATTTGGATGGAGAATGGGTGAGTTTATTTATTTTTTTTAATTTTGAAAACAGGAAAACTTGTTCGACCTCAAACAATGGCAGCAGCGGTTGTGTTACAAACTACAGGTAGTTTCGCAATTTGTTGTCAATCATCATTTCAAAGACTTAAAGGATATTCACCAAATGATGTAGAATTGAAGAAATACGGTATAACTAAAAAAGAAATTGTTGAAATTAGACAAAAAAGAAAAATTTTATCAACTGATGAAATGTTGAAAAAACAAACAGATACATACTCAAAATAAAATTTAAAAAATTTTTTTTTTATTTTTTTTTTTGAAATGTTTTTCCGATGTTTTAATTTTATTGGTTAACGGAATGTCTTCAAGTAAGGAACAAAACCAAACAAATAAATTAGATGACTCTAATTTTGAAAAATTAATTGAAGAGTTCTCTTTATTGAGAACAGAAGTAAAATTACTCCGAGAGGAGCTAAAAACTACCAACAAAACAACAAAAGAAATTATTAAATTAAATGTCGGAGGAACCTGTTTTCAGACACTTGAAGATACTCTTGTTTCAGAAAAAGGTACTTTCTTCATATCTATGCTTCAAAAAGGTTTCAAAATTGAAGAAAATGAATTTTTTATTGACAGAGATCCCAAATGGTTTCCATTCGTTTTAAACTTTTTGAGAAAAGGAAAAGTTCAAATTGGACATTTAAATATAACTCAAATACAAGAATTAATTGATGAACTTGAGTTTTATCACATTGACAATTATCTACAAAAGGTTTCATTGATTTATCAAGGTTCAGTTTTGTATTGAAATTTATTTTTATTTAGCAAAATGTATAAGTGAAGAATTATGTGAATGTGTAGAAAATGGTCTCAATAATGAAAAATCAATTTATTTTTATGATTTATCAAGTAAACAAAAAATTGTTAAAATTTTGAAAAAAGATAAAATTAATGGAAACAAAGGAGCAATTATTTTATCTTCCATGTTAAAAACAAATCAAACTATAACAACATTATATCTGTCAAGTAACTTTTTCTTTTTGTAAATTCTTTAAGATAATTCAATTGGTGATAATGGTGCAATTGCAATAGCTGATGCAATAAAAGAAAATCCAAGAATAGTGAACCTCTATTTAGATGGTAATTTAATTTTTGTTTAAATTTTTTTTCAAAGGAAATTCAATTGGAGATACAGGTGCCATTGCAATCATAAGTCTTTTACATACAAATCAAAAAATACATACTCTATCATTACATAGTAATCATTTAGGTGAATCAAGTGCACTTGCTGTAGCAGAGGCATTAAAAATCAATTCAAATTTATCAACACTATATCTCTCAAGTAAGAAACTTATGTTATAATTCCAAGATAATTTTATTAGCAATAAGGGTGCTATTGCAATTGCTAATTCATTGAAAGAAAATTCAACATTGTTGACTTTGTATTTATTCAATCGTAAGTTTTAGACAAAGATTTGTTTAACATTTCAAGAAAACAATTCATTAGATGTCAATTTAATATTACAAATGATTCAAAATGATTCAAAAATAAAACCGAAGATTTATTAGAACCCAATTTTTTAGAACCAAAATTTCAGAAATGCAACAAGTAAAGTCACTGTTCATCTCATAAACCGAATCACTTTTTCATCTGTTTCCTACATCAAAGGCCGATATAGTTCAGTTGGTTAGAATGACGCGTTTACACCGCGTAGGTCTTGGGTTCAATCCCCAATGTCGGTAATTTTTAAGGTTCGAATTTTTGGTATACTGTCCATAAACAGGGACATTTTCTGTAGGTTCTTGTTGTGTTGGTAAAGTTGTTCATTATTTCCAATGTGTGGATTGTTTTGTTCCATTGCACGTTCATCCATCAACATCAATTTCGTTAACCAATGATATTGAATTTTGAAGTTGAATTTTTTAAAAAATTGTTAAAAGAGTTTTTTTCGGAAAATAGCAGGAATACACAATGATTCTAAAATAGTTTATTTGGACCAATAGGAGCTTTCATCAATAACAAACTTTGGTGAAGAACATGGGCAACAAAAATCCAAATGGATTTGGAAAAACCACAACAGCTGAAGAAGTTTCCAAAGATATATCACTGGAAGGAAAAACGGTCATCGTCACAGGTTCCAATACAGGCATTGGAAAAGGTAACAAAAAAAAAATTGATAAATAGAAACTGCCAGAGTTTTGGCATTAAGAGGAGCTAATATCATAATGGCTTGTAGAAACACTAAAAAAATGGAAGTGGCAATCAAAGAATTGCAAGAAAAAAACTCCACTTTAAAATTACAAGGAATTCCATTAGATTTAGGTGACTCAAAAAGTATTGATGACTTTGTTGCACAATTTGAGAAAATGAAACTTCCATTGCATATTTTAATCAACAATGCCGGTGTTATGGCAGTTCCAAAAAGATGGACAACCAAAGATGGTTTTGAATATCAAATCGGAATCAATCATTTTGGACACTTTCGTTTGACCATGAAATTGCTTCCAATCATGGTTAAAACTGTAAAAGAAGAAAATTTAGATGAAGCAAGAATTGTGAATGTATCATCTTTTGCTCATACTTTTGGAACTAAAAAAATTAATTATGAAGATTTGCATTGGGAGAAATCATATGATGCTTGGGGAAGTTATGCACAATCTAAGTTGTCAAATATCTTATTTTCCAAAGAACTCAATAGAAAACTCCAAAATTTGAAAATTCCAATTTCTGTTTTTTCACTACATCCAGGAACTATTCATACTGAATTAGGAAGAGACATGAATTATTCTTCATTATTTTATACTTTAGGAGGTGCTTTTATGAAGAGCATTCCTCAAGGTGCCGCAACTTCAGTGTATGCAGCTATACATCCAGAGATTAAGGGTAATGGAGGATTGTATTTCAGTGATTGTTATGTTGCAAAACCAATTCCTTTTGCCGAAGATGAAAATGAACAAAAAAAATTCTTTGAAAGAAGCGAAAAAGAAACAGGTGTTGAATTCCCAAAATTTGAAGAATAAAAACTTTCAAATCATTTCCAAATTTCACAAACTAGTTTATTCAAACTCTTTTTGGTAAAGAGCAAAAGTTCGACGAAAAACTTGTAGGATGAAAGAATGATTGGATGAAAAATAGAAAGCTGGTTGGTTAAATAAAAGACAGGAAGGGTTCAACAGTTTATCCAAAACAGTTGATTTAAAACAGTTCTTTGAAAACCTCTGTTGATTTGCCACAATACCAACCAATGAAACCAATTTCATTTTTGTTCTTGATTGTTGTTGCAGTGAATGCCTACACTTCAACTATTCATGTAAATTTGGAACGAGAAATTTTGAAAACTGGTTTTCATAGAGTTTTAAACACAAAATTAATATTCAAGACATTTCCAAAAAAAAATTGTGAGTTAAACGTTTTACAGGAAATATCTCCTACTTGGTACATTTCAGATGATGAATATGAAAATTTAAGAAGATTTTCTACAGATTTACCAGAAATTCATTAACTGAATGGCAAAAATGATATTGATAAACCATCTTGGAAATCTGAAACAAAACAAATTTTGTTGGCGATGGATTTAAAAACAAAAACACCTTCAGTTGTTTTACCAATACATTTCAGATATCAAAAGCCTTCATTAAATAAAAAATTTAGAAAAGTCATGATAAAGAAACCGAGGTAAAGAAAATGTGCGATACTGATTTTTTAGTCTTGTTTATTTAACATGTGGAATTGAAAAGCACAAAATCACTTTTGAAAAACAAATAAAAAAAGATACTTGGAAAACTAAAACAATCTATATGGATGATATTTCAGCAGAAATTCAAATTCGGACATCAATCTTTGAATGTGAAATTCCAAAAAAGAAAAATTGGAAGTTAAACAAGAATGATTTTGTGTTCAAATTTCTGAATTTCTTTTTCAAATTTCAGAGATTTCTTTGGTATAGTTTCCATATTCTTTATATATCTCAACCAATTTGCAAAAAAATCAGAGATTTAAATCACAGAGTGACCCTTGTAAAAAGCCGTTTGAATTGAGAGTTTTAACTGTGCAGCATAACTTTATTAGTCAAAAAGTAAGTGGGGGCTTTCCCGAATTGACATATCACGGTTTTTTCATTCTCATCCCCTGAGAACGTCGGTTTTCTTCTCCACTGGACCATCTTGAAATTTCCAAAAAAAAAACTCATTTTCCCGTTTTCAAATTTGATTATACATATTCCACAATTGACTTTTTTCTCACTTCATCCTCTGAGAGCCTCCAATAAACTCTCCTTCTGACTTTTTATATTCTCCATTTAATGCCGATTTCAAATTCTTCAAATTGCTTCTAGACCTACTTTTTCTCTTTCCATTTCTCCTCAGATCGCTAATTTTATTGTTTCCATTTTTTAGAATGTTTCAGAATTTTTCATTTTTTCAATCAATCCGAATTGACATATCAAGGTTTTTTCGTGCTGGTGAGCTGAGAACGGCGGATTTCCTCTCCACATGACCAACTTGAAATTTTTCATCAAAAAAAGTCATTTTCCCGTTTTTCAAATTCTCCGAAACGTATCAAATTTATTCTCATTACTCCTCAGAAGATGAAATTTAATGTTTCATTTGAAAAAAAAAAATTTATGGATCAATAAGAAAAGTTGTGCTTTTACATTAAACACAGTTTTTTGGAAATTTTGAGCACATTCAGGAGATGTTTTTCATCTCAGTTGATCAAAAAGCGCCAATATTTTTTATTTTTCACTGGTAAAATTCTGGGAATTTTGTCCAATAAAATCAGTTTTCAAAAAATCAAAGTGAACCAATCATATTCAGTTGTGAACAAATTATGAAAAAAATCATTGTCGTGTTATTTTTAATCTTCATTGGATTCGCTTTTGCTGAAAATAAAGAACCTGTTGGACTTCATCCATCTGACATTTCAATCGCTGGACACTATGAAATCCTTAAAAATATGTATGCTGTTTCAAATGCTACAGCTACTGCTGGAAGTTTTCTTGGTGGGATTTTAGGCCTTATTATATTATGTTGCTGTTGTGTAGTTCTTCCTTGCGCTGTTTGTCTCCTTGCCATTGTTATTTTTGGAATTGTTGTGGCCATTGTAGGGATTGCTCCAATACTTGCAATATTGTCACCTATTTTCATTGCTTTAGGATTAGGTACTCTAATTGGTGCCAACGCTAATAATGACAAAAATTAGTTTAAAGGAAATAAAATTTTTTTTTCATCAATTTATTGTGCATTTTCCAACTTAAATTTTGTTTTTTTTTCTTGTTTTCACTATAGTACTTCCATCAAATTTAGGTTTTTCTGTTTCTACTTGTTTTGGTTCAATAATTTTATTAATTTCATCAACATCTGTAACTTTCAATAAATTTCTTGGATTAAATAATTTATCACCAGTTGCTTTGGTTTCCAAATTCTGTATTTTATATTGATATTTTCTTTTTGGTATGTAAATTTGTGTCTTGTCGACAATAAAATTTATTTGGTTGAAAAAATTTGTCGCGACATTGCAGTCAAAATAAAAGAAAATTAAACAACAAACTGAAAGAAGAAAACAGAAAAATGAAAATATGTCATTCGCAGAAAATGTCATTGCAAATAAACTGAATTTTATTCAGGAGATTCTTCAGAAGGATCCTCAGGAGGTTTTTTATCAAATTCTTGAACAGTTTTCATTCTGACTCTCTTTGTTTTTTCTATTTCTTTTTGATCTTTTTTTTGAAAATGATCTTCCCACATTTGAATATATCCAAGTATTTTTTCTTCTACTTCTGAATATTTTACATATTCAGATTCTAAAACTTCCCTTGCTCTGTGTATTTGTTGGTAATATTCTTTCATTGGAGAGAAATTTCTCATTTTAATTTCTTGTTGGTTTTTTGTGACTAATTCTGATCCTAAAAGATCTTCAACTTCCAAGTCTGTATTAATTTCTTGTGATTCTATCAATCATGATTTTTTGTAATAAATCTTGATTGTCACTAATTAACTTCTTGTTTTCATATTGGAGGTCTTCATTTTTTTCTTCAAGTTTTTTAATTCTATCTTCTACAAAAAACTCATGTTCTTTCAGCAAA